>CM036618.1:18735000-18960000 GCA_020746105.1 Trogon surrucura | reverse complement strand
ACTGACAGCCACCCCACTCACCATAGCACACAGACTTGTTTTGTCCAGTCGCATCAGAGCAGTTTCAGTAGCAAACAAAATCGATAGCATCATCAGTGTTGAAATACCTTACTCACAGCAGAATTTCTGTGGGTAGTGCCATTCTGTTAGACCTTCCCAGTTCATTCCAGGTATTTTAGCTCAGCTCTAGTCTTTTTATCTAATAGATAGTTAAAAATCAACTCTAAATATAGTGTAGTGTAACTGTGTAATGATATGTTTATGTTCAGCTAGGGGGAAAAAAAGTAAGTGAAAAGAGTAACAGTTAACAGTGTCACCTCCTGTTGTGCCCAAACTGTGAGATGCAGAAACTGGAGACAGCCTGCATAAAATTAACAAATAGCTGATCTGTGGAACCATATATTCAAACCTATCTACAAAAGACTCCTCTCCCCCTGCTCTCCTACTGCATCAAGCTATATTACAACTGAATATGACAAAAATATTTTAACACTGTAAAGTAAATACCTGGAACTATTTAAAAAGAGTAATTTAAAAGAAATTTTTACCATTACAAATCCCACTCATTTTAACACCAATAAAGCCGTTAAAGAATAGAAGCATGAGGATGGATAAAGCTGCTTTGTTACAGCTGTGTTGGAAAAATTAGTGGTTCCCCAGGGGCTGACAATTGGCTTCTTTCAATCAGACTGAAGGGTAGTTTAGTTTCTTTTTCCTTTTTTCTTTTTTAAATTTTAATTAGTTTATCATTACATAAGGTATCTGTGAGTTTAATTTCTCACAATGTCTCCTGCAAACTAAACCGACAGAGAGCCAGAAATAGGTTCAAACCACAGACTTTGAATCTGTATTTCAGACACATGAAAACTCAATCTGGCGTTTTGATACAGACTTTGATACAGATAAAAAGACATTTCCAAAACTGATCTTCAGAGCAGTTAGTTGTGTAACACTGACAGCCCCATAACCCAGGAGCATCTCAATCTGGGGACTTTGTTTAGTGTCTGTTTCTGCCTATCTTTCTTTGTCTTTTGTTTTTAAACACTTTGGAAAGATCAGAACCTAGTGTATAACAATCCAGAACCTGCCAATAGTTCGATAATGCTATCTGCAGTAGCAAGGAGTTACGGCTCACAGCCAAAGGGTGCTCTGCACAAAACATATTATGAAGAAATTTAAGGAAAACATGCTTGAATTTTTTAGTATTCTTTTTTCATTTATTTATGACCATAATTGAATGCAGGGTATGGGGCCCTGTTCAGCCATTCCTATGCACAGAACAAATTTCTTTTAAAAGTGTGTTTTGCCATGAAATGAGTAATAGGACCTTATTAGAGTATTTGAACATTTGGGTCAAAGGATCCTTTTTTTCGGGAACCATCTGTCTCAAAAAAATCAGCTGGGTGATATGATACCATAGTTGAACTGATCGGACATAAAGCTTCATACAGTCTTTGTATCTCTGATCTGAATACTGGATCTCTGATCTGAATACTTGATCTCTGATCTAAATACCCATGAGCTGAGTCATCAAAGAAATCTTTCTCCCAAGCTAAGCAGACATTTCTTAGGTCAAGGCCTGCCATCCATCTCAATGGCTAGATGATCTCTTTGTAAATCTAAGTGTCCTGAATCTAGTCTGGGCCTAAATCTTCTGTGGATGAAAAAAAAAACAAAAAACCAACCCATTTCCAATTGAAGATCTCCTTGTACTTTTTCATTCATGGCAATGGATCGCTTTGAAATGTGTGAGTAGAAGTTATAAGAACTTTTTTTGATAGTCACTCGATTTGACATCACAAAAAATTTCTGGGATTAGGCAAAATTAGAGTGTTCTGATTCTTCAACAAACAAAATACAGGTGTTATTTACCCAGCATGTGAATCTAAGGCAGATGCTTAAAAACTTTTCCCCTTTTCAAAATTTAGACAAAAAGTAGATGTACCTCACTTAGGCCTATCACAAGAATACTAAAACTTTGTCTCAGTTGGCAGTTTTGTAGACGATTCATTGGCATGTTATGGTGTTACTCTAAGCAATGTAGAAAAATTGCCCGCAAACTAAGAATTCTCACCACAGGTAATAAATACAGCATTTTGTGAAGGAAACATCCCAGCCACTCATTTCAAAGATCTGGTGACCCAGTATTGAAATTTCCATCTACACTTAGTAATTAATTTTTTTTCCATTTCTGCACTTTTATTTTTTAATATGCTCTACATAAGAAGGAAAATATACTAGAAGTTAAAATCCTACTCACGAGAATTTGTAACCCAGCTTGATTTTGCAGAAGCTTTGTGAACTGAGGAGGTGTTTAATGTAGCACTTGGATGTGTTTAATGTAAAACTGCATTTTTCAAAGGATTAATTTGCAACAAATCATCCCAGTCCGTGGAAAACTTTGTATATTTTTTGCATGTCTGCTATTAAAACTCAGCAGAAGATGCCCTGTATCCTTACACAACATAGAACACTGCCTCTGAATGGTTTTATTTGTACTGCAGTTGGACAGTCCAGAGGCTGAATTTGACATATCTTGTGTTTTGTGCACTGAATCTTTTTGGTGGCTTGCCAGAGTGGATAAGTCTTTGTGCTGGTTCAGAGAAGCAATTTGGCCAATGCACCAAGTGAAGCACAGTGGGGGAAGCAGTTGGCAATGTCCACAAAAACTCCGGAATCTGCAGTGGCCGCTGCACCACAGCAATGACTCAAATGCCGGTATCAGAGAGCAAGACTTCTTTTTTCATGCCCATGTTCAACGTTCCTTTCCCTCTTGCTGGGGCTGTATGCTGATTTTCTAGGATTAAGCTGTATCTCTAATAAAGACAGTAACAATATTTCAGCCGCGCGTCTTAAAAAGCTTCAGTCAATCTTCCTGAATTACTGCAGAGTCAGACAAAAAGCCTGGAGTAACTGCAGCAAAAGCATTGTTTGCTCTAGCGCACCTCAGTCACTTTCCAAGCCATGTTCTGTAAAATACATTTTAGCTAATAGAGTTCTTGACCTTGCAGCTATGATTTCTAATTAAGTAAAGTTACTCAGTGAGCTCT
Source organism: Trogon surrucura (assembly GCA_020746105.1). NCBI lineage: Eukaryota > Metazoa > Chordata > Aves > Trogoniformes > Trogonidae > Trogon > Trogon surrucura. The sequence continues at coordinate 18,956,950 of CM036618.1, read as the reverse complement.
TATTTTTCTAACATTGCATTCCCCTTGTGGTGGCTGCTCAACTCACTACCCAGCCTTATTGGTTGTTTTAACTAAAAACTTGTTTTAATATACTCCACAGCACCTAGAACAAGAAGCATACACACTGTATATCCGTCATTTCCATGTCGATGAGGAGAAAACAAAGGGATAATTATAAACTGCATCTCTTATTGTTACTCTTACACTCGACATGTGCATCTATTTTTTTTTTCCACAGTAAAGTGATTCTGCTGTGGAGATAGCACCAGGTGCATGGGGGTGACCTCACACACACACCAAATCGGGAGCTGACATCCATCACACTTTGAAATTTTGGATTTCATCATTTCCTGATCTTTCTAAAGGGATCACAGCACCTGGCCCTCACAGCTGTAGTTCATTTAGAAAGCAATTTAAAAACTGAGAAAAAAGCAAATGACATCTTGCTGCCTCAGCCTTGTCATTAAGTATAGCAGAATGGCCTTCATTTATGAGACACATGGCTAAGAATTAATATCTTTCAGTGCTTTCTCAAGTCGAGATTACAAAAGGTTTGAAAGACCACTAAATAATTAGTAGTATGACTGAGGCGAGCAAAAAAAAAAAAAAGGAAAGAAAGAAACAACCTCTCTTCTTCATTATGAAGAATATTGAGAATCACACTGACTTCAACATGTTCCAAACGCTGTGGCCTTTGAGCATTTTGTCCCCACTATACAGTAAACCTTCAGCTTTTATTTTCTTCTCTTTTCATCGTCTGTAGTTCTGGAAGCTTTGCTCGTATATGGATACTTTCTCTGTACAGTTAAATGCTTTTTATGCACACAGACTGTCTCTCTGCATCTGCAGGAGCTTGACTTCCACAGTGAAGTTAAAGTGTTTTAAAGTTTTGCACAATGCAAACCTTTTCTCTTCACTGATCCTTTACATTGTGGTCATAGTGTTTTGCTTCCTTTTTTTTTTTTCTTACATTTGATTTTATTTATAATTTTATGGCTGACTTTAACACTTACAGATTGAGTGGCTAGTGACACCAGCTAGACCGAGCTATTGTGTGGGCAGGTGCTGTGCAAACTCTCCCAGCTCCTGTCGCTGGCTCACAGCATCCCACCACCCACCCCGATGCCTCCCTCCTCCCCTGTGCCCCTGTGGCTCCCTTCCTCGGCAGCACCCAACGCTGCCAAACTGCATGGGGCCTTTTTGAAGGGCAATTGCAAAGGTTTTGTTAACCTGAGAAGAACTCAGATTTTCAAGACTGAAGAAAAGCCCCTACTCTCAGATATATGACCATTGTATTGTCTGTGCGTTGTGAACCTGACAGACATCAGCCCTGTCTAAGTCATTTTGCCAGAAGTCTTCATACTGGGTTCAAATATGTACTGTCCAAAGCTCCTTCGCATCCCTTTCTTTGGGTTAAACTCATAATTTTCTGCGTTTAGAAAAACAGGGCTTAGATAAGGTAAGTAGAACTGTTTAACACTTTCAGGCAGTGTAGCTGGAATTATTATTTTTCAAAGTGCCATCTGATAACAGACCCTGTTCTTCATATTTATCCCATAGAGGTAATAAGGCATTAAAAATCACATTTGTTCTCTTTTGTTTGTTGACTCAGCAACCTTGGATGAGTTTGAAAGGATTGTACATGCAAATGCAATTCAAATAATGAATAATAATATTTATTTCTCTTCTCTTGTATCAACTCAGTGCCCTACTAGCTGCTGTGATCAGGTGGCTCCTATTTCAGTTCAAGGGAGTGCAAACTGGCATTCTGGACTTCCAAAGTTATGTCTGACTCTTTCCCTTGGAGAGTGCTTTTGAGCTTAGCTCTAAAGAGGATGTCAGGACCCACAGGTTTGGGGTTCATACTTTGAACAGAATAAGACACAATGTTTGCAAATAGGAACTGGATGCTGGGACTGTGTGTGCCTGCAGGCATGTGTGTGGGCTTAATAGCTCAGTGCTGAACCTCAGCCTTTTAGCAATGATGCCTAAATGAATTCTTACTTCGCACATTGCTGAAATCTTCTGGGACCGAATCCACTTACTCTCAATTAATATCAAACTAAGCAATTACAGCTGTATATTTAAAATCGTTTTCACTGTGAGGTAAACATTTCAGGCCTAGGAGGAAGCCCACTGAAGTCAATTAACCTTTCTGTGTATTTCAAAAGGATTTGCATCACTCCATTTCTACTACCACCATTCTCTCAACCTCCCCCATCTCCAAGAAAATCTTCTGCCCAAAAAGCTACGCTGTGCTTTAGTTAAACTACCAGTTGTCTTAGGACTCTGCTGGTTGCAAATTGCATTTCCTCTGGCCCTTCTTGGGCTGCCCTGCCTTGGCATGTGGCTTCAGACAGCAGCAGGACACATCCTCTCACTTGCCAAATGGTATTTCTGTCTCCTCTCCTAACTCATTTCCCAAAACACCGCAGCCACACCCAGCTCTTCCCTCCGAGAGGAATATCTAACTGACTCCGTGCATGCGGAGCTTTCACTAGTAAATAATCTCAGGGAGCCAAATGATGTGTTCAGGAGGGGGTAGTGCTCTCGGAGGCTATTGGCAGTCGTTCAGATGACAACCAGCTGCAAAGAGCTTTAAGAACAGTGTTATACACATACACACAAAGAAAAGGAAAAAAAAGGAAAATTGTTGACTGAAGACATATTGCCCTTGATTGAATAGTGAGGAACCTGCTGTCAGGAAAATAGATATTTGGGAAACCCCCTCCCCCGCTCAAAAAAAATAAAAATATTTGCCCATTATATGGTTGTAGATCGGCCTTGAATTGTCAGCCTGCAATTGCTGAGGACAGACAATGGTGATTTCTGTTTGATTAGCCCCTGAGTTCACAAAAATTGCTTTTCCAGTTGCCTGTTGATTTTTACTGGAAGGACGTTGTTGCCTGTAGCTTTGTGAGCAGGGAGATCTGTAACTCATGAGCCCTTCACTTTGAACATCTCCCTGTAAAAGGTATTGACAGAAACAGTAGCAGAAAGACTGCGTGTCCTGTCTGTATTCAGCACCCACACCATGGCCTTCCAGTCCTTCACACCACACACTTTGGCAAAGGTATATACAGTGCTAATATTTTTTATTAAAATTGCATTACATGTAACTGTTTTCTGAGTCCCTAGGAGAATAGACCCTACAGGGTTTCTGTTTCCTCTTGAAAGGGATGGAGTTGAAATATAAATACATCTGTATAAGCCAGGGAGGGAGGGGGCAAGTCTGTTCCCATTATAAGAAAAAAACAAATATTCATCAGCATTTTGAAAAAAAACAATAAAAAATATTTTTGCAGAACAGCTTTAAAATCTATGCAGAGAAATAGAAAAAAAAGATAGCAATAACAAAAAATATTAAATGTATGCAATTAAAACTTTCTTATTTTTTGTCAGATTCTTCTGTACATTGATCAAAATACCTCTGTCACTTTCTGAGGTATACTGTCTTTTTTTTTTTTCATATTCTAAGCTCCCATAATAAGAAATAGCTGATCTTTACTCAGTTTATTTGCCCGGGTTCTTGATGAGAGATCATTTTCTGAGCAGCTATTTGTGTGTGTCAACATTTCTGGGAACTCTATGGGAAGGGAATGACAAGTAGGATGGGGATTTAAAAGGTGTCAGGTTTAAACTTGACATATATTCACATCACCCCCTTGAAACACCAGAATTGTCTATTGAAAGTGTTACCTGTTTGCTGACTGTAGACAAAGCCTAGAAAACTCACGCAGGTGACTAAAATCACCTTTATTATTCTGATGTACAATCAAGTTACCAGAGTCTAAGCAAACAGCAGCCCAGATGTAGCACCCGTATGGGCTCCCAGAGTCTGCAAAAGCAACATGATCGGAGTTACTTTACCCTGCAGTCAGTGAGAGCTGCACTGAATCACATCATGTCATATTTGCCATGGATAGAAAATAATAGCCCCACTGACGGTTGCTGTTCAACTTGTTAAGTTATAACAACTCTCGATAGGGGAGCACAAACACAGCCCGAGATTGCTTTGCATCCATAGGCACTGGTGCAATGTAACCAATGATGCTGTCAGGAGAGCATGGTGCTACACACACAGCACGGGCATGCTTGCTCTCGGCTCTATGGGTGAAAAAGGATTCAGAGATTGTTCCTCACCTGAAGAATTTCAAGAATGTAAGTGGATGTAACCAGAGGAATTTACCTGAATCAGTACATTAGGCCTAAGGGATATCAGGCTTGTAATTTCCATGAACACTGTAATTTATTATGCTTTAAAAGCCCTCAAAAATATTGTCTGTATTATGAATATTTAAAATTATATAACTGGGTACATAGATCAATCTCGCAGCTCAAAGAACTAACCTATATTAACACAAGTACAAAACTCATCCCTGAAAATCTCTTTCTGCAAACAGCTGCCTATTCAGATATGTATCAAAGGAGTTTATTATGAAACTTATATACACAGATATATTTCTACATGTATATATACAGGCAGAGAACATACATTGACATTCTTTATGACCACTGTGTTTTGCATGGTCCTGAACTTAAAACATGGCAAGGTTTTTTGCTTTCGTCTCTGCATGTTTTCCATTTGAGTATTCCAGATTTACTGTGTTCTGAGAGTTAAACTAGACAATAGATAAAAGTTAATTTTCTTTCCTGCCCCCCAAAAACAAGCAACAGAAGAAGGAATTTAACCTCATATCCTCACTCTGAAATTAGCTCTATTGTCAAAAGATGACAGCTGTATCCTGATTTCAAGAATTTTGTGTTGGAATTAAGCAGCATTTTTGAAACCATTGTGTTACTTCAAACAGATCCATAATGGTCCCTCAGCAAACCATTTTCAGAAGACTTGTGTAAGTAAGATAAAAAGACACCATTTCTGAAGAGATGCTTTTATGGGCTAGGTCAGAGTGCTCTTTCCATGTTGTTCATTCCCAGTCGAATTTCCTAATAGCCTATCTCCTCAGCTAACAGATGCCCAGCCTCATGTCGGAACCAGATCGAGCCACCACTGAGATGATATCCAGCTCCTTTCTTATTGAGCCGTTTCCCTAGCAGATGGTGCAATGCTGCAGGCACACTCCTTCCTGTTAATTACCAGCCTTCGCTACAGATGGAAATGTCAGTCAGCCTCACAGGTCCTGGTTCCTGCCATTGCCTCAGTCCATAGCCCTCTACCTAGGCAAGATGCTGCCAACACACACCATGTGTTTTGTGACTGCTGACTAGGCAGGCAACAAAAAACAACTTAGTTCATGAATATTCATGGAGGAATGTTTAGAGTTCTGTTCATCTGCAATGCTTATAGATCTACTTAAAGGAGATTGCACTTTCCGAGGAGCCCTGTGCCCCTTGTTTTACTATGGTGCGGGCAGACGAGTTATCAAAGTGTGTTGCTATAGTAACATATAAAGGGCTATTAAATGTCTGCCGTTTGGAGACTTCTATAGGCACATCAGTTTTCTGGCTGCCATTTTTTCCATACCTTGAGTGCCCTTTAATTATTCTTGTCCTGCAATAACAGACCAATAGTCACCAGGCTGAACTGATTATCTAATAACTGTTGATTTTCATTAAAGCCTGATTACCTCATGATAAGTAACCAACATGAATTCCTTGATCTTTTGTGGTATCCAAGCACAGTAAATCCAGACAAATGAAATTCCGTGTAACCTTTATAAATTCATTAGACACACTTATTTTAATGGCTGTAGAAAACCTGTTAGTAATCGAAAAGACATTTGCAGAAAGATTTTATATAAAGTTTGAGTTAGGAGGTTAGGAAAACATGTAGCATACCTTTTTTCTTTTTCTTTCTTCTTTTTCTTTCTTTTATTTTTTTCTTCTTTTTCTTTTTTTTTTGTCTGGAGGTAATTCATTCTCTTGTGAGAAATCTGTGCAAGTGTAATGTGTAGATATTAAAATAGCGATATGACTCAGAACGTGCCAATAATATTCTTCAGTTTTTTGACTCATGACTGCTCACGAAGTGAGAGTTTAGATGTTCCAAATCAGAAAAGCAGGCATCTAGTTTATGTTAAGAACACACTTTTCAAGAAAAGGAGAGTTGTATTCCATTTCCAGCATACAGAATGAGCAATATGTAGAGGAGCAGGGGACGTTCAAACAACAGCATTTTAAACCCACTCTACGCTGATTGTTGTCAGTCTCCTGATGCTTCGGCAACAGAGCGGAGCACCCAGAAATACCTGAGAAAGACACATGCTGTTTCTTTGAAAGAATTGCAAACTTGATCAAATAAAAGTTCTTAAAAATCAAGCAAGTATACTTTTCAAGCACTGCCTCTTTCCTGCAGTTTTGTCTCCCAACAAAGGTTGACAGTGAATGCTGAATTTTTTCTCTTGCTTGCTTGCTTAAATTGTTTTAATGGTTTGGCCTGTGCTTGCTTTTAAATTTTTAACTACTGAAGTCCTTTCTATAACCCTAGAGAGTGCAAAAGCTGGGATGTTTGTTGATCCATTATGTTTTGGGTTTTTTTCACAGAAATATTGTCCGGTTTCATTTCTTTCTTCATTACAGTGAAACCCAAAAAGCAATGTAAAGTATTCCAAGGTTAATTTCAATTTCTGTGTCCTGTAACATTGTACTATTTCAATGGTAAATAAAAAAATGCAATGGCATAATCCGTTCATTTCTAAAATATACTTAGCTCTATCCTTCTGAGACAAAACTACAAAACATGCTAGCATTTCTGTCAGCTGCACTGGGAAACTGAAATTGCAAAATACCAAAGGGTTCAAAGAGGGTACAAAAAGGGTGCAAAAGTTTGGAGATTACATTACGGGTTTGTAAAGTTGGTACTTGACTTTCTAAATCACTGTCTGAATCAATATGTTACCTACACACACATCATTTGACTCTACATGTTGTAAACTGATTACTGTCCTACAAGAAATACAATGTGAGAAGGAACGACATTCCAACAGGTCAAGTGCAGGTATTATGTGGGGAAACCACACATCTATCAAACCTTATTCACTCAAATAGCCTCAGCTTCTATGCAAATTTGATAATATTCTATAATAACTTGCAAGGGGCAGTGTACACTTCAATGTCCAGCACTTTGCTGGCTCTCAGCTAGTCATCAGCTTCTACACAGCCAAATTTATACTCAGCAGAAAGTGATATTATACAAAATTACTTTTCTCATCCTTTCTCAACTGGCACTCTGGAAGAAATTATTTATTTCCAACACTTTTTTGTTTTCTTAAAAGGGCCAGGTATGATATTCTGAGGCTTAAACAGTTGATACTTTCAGTTAGGTGCAGGAAACCTGGTTGAAACACACCACAGCTCTGTCTGTGTCCACACCACAGGGTAGGTCACTCTGTGGGGACTGTTTGGGAGCTCTCCAGCCCCGTTCTAGTGCCTATGTTCTTTTCACAAGGAACAGGGCACAGGGTACAGGGTGGATACTTTATTGCAGCCTGCTGTACGGATAATATATTTACAGTGAGTTTCAGAGCAATGTGATAAGTTAATAAAGGTTATCATCTCAGAGAACTGCAGTGCTGTTTTGCAGGTGGAATCCCAGCAGGCAGGCACAGTAACCTCCTCCTCTTGTGTGTGCTCTTCTTGGTGCCAGCACATGCACTGCCTAACAGGGCAAAAAAGATTTTACTATGGGTGATAAAGCTCTGGTGGGAGAAGATTCTACAGTCACCAAGAAAAGCCCTGCCTCTGCCAAGGGCACTGCAAGGACTACGACAGTTTCATTGACCAAGTCAGAAAGTTTCACAGCAATCCAAGAAAATCACTGCTGATTGTTCAGTTAGACCAATACAAAACAGGTCTAAAAACCAAAGTACCACATTCATTCTAAAAAAGATATTGTTCTTATTTTTTATTCTTTTAATCACTACAATAATCGGATTGACGTAAGTGGGCTATTCAGAGAAACAAGTGTTCGGAGACTATATGCCATCATGTCTTGTTATTTCTTTATTGCAGCAGAATCTGGGATGCATTTTTCAAAGCTTCCTGGAGCTTAACTATACTGATATTCCTTTCATCATTAAGTGAAGATGGCAGCTGAGAAGGATGACAATGTTGCTTCAGGGTAAAAAAGCAAGATTAAAAAAAATAAATGGACAAAGTTAGGTATGTGTGGGTGGGAATGACATCAAGACAATCATATTTTTTGAAATTAGCAATGACACATTTCAAATGCCATCTCATTTATTAAACCTTAAATAATTTAAGTTGTAACCACTGTTCAGCCACCTGAAACAGTGAGATGCATTTTAGTTAATGGAGAGCATACAGCCTCACGTGGAAATACTCAGGGACTGTATATATCAACCTTTCATAACACAACCAAAAGAAAGGTAAATCTTGATCTGATTATATGAAAGAACACACAAGTGATGTACTGTGACACGTGCCCATTTTCATCTCATGACTACCACACTTATCCATCCCGTGCAGCAACTTAATCTTATAACATGGTGAAGAAATTATTGCAGGGTTCTCAGAAAAGAAGAGGAAATAAATAATTACAATTCAGACACGATTAATTGTACTTCCTGATTGAGTCTAGCCTACCAGCCACATGATCCTACATTGATCATATATCAAATAGCTGGGCTATACCAAACTGTCACAAACGTTTTCTTCAATTCTTTAAGCTTTTACAGCCCTCAGGGATTCAAGCTTCTCATCATCTGTTTGGTGGGTATGCATTTGCATGATTTGTTTGGCTGCAATTACTAATGTAGGTTTGTGAGTCTGTAGGCTCATACACCATCTAACAAAAACCATTTGAGTGCAAATACATATAACAAGAAAATGCAGAATAAATGTTATGAAAAAAATAATGGAAACTATGAATAATCTGTCTGCCACCAGGGTTTTGTCTTCAAGGACTTGACTCTTCCTTTTGAATCAAAGTAGACCAGGAACAATTTTGTGATGAACTCTCAGGAAGATCAAAACGAGAATTATTAGGTCTCTGAACTGTTGTTACATAGTACTACTCATCTATTTCTCAAGGATGGCTACCCTGTAGGAATCCAATGAGCTTGTATTGCTAGAGGAGGAGCCTGGAGGAAGCACAAGTTGCATTATATGGTGATAAGTAATAAATGGGTAGGGGAGAATGGCTATGTGCACTAACACAGAGGATCCCCTGGATCTGGGCAAATGCGATCTTGTTAAAGCCTGTGATCCCGTAAGTTAACAACCCATCACCATAGATCCCACATTGATACTAGATTTAAACCCATCAGGTTTTTCACAATCATGGTTCGTAAGCATCAGGATGGGAGCTTAGCCGTATTCACCTAAATGCAGATAAACAAAATCTCACTTCTTTATAACTTGTTATTTTTGGCTGCCTTTGCCACCTTTTCTACTTATTCCCTTCTCAGACTAACTGCTGCCATGGCAACACACAACCTTGCTCCTTCCCAGCTGGAGTGGCTAAAGAGTAGATTCTTCTGAAGTCAGAAAGGACCTGTTCACTGGGTCAGCTGGTGGGAGGCTGTGGTCTAAGAAAAAGTAAACAGACTTAGCATATACCCAAGAGTGCTTCTGTTGAGATACGTTCCTTTTATTCTTCCTTTTATTCTTCTGCACTGTGGTTAAGTACCATCAAGTACTGCAAATACAAATGTAGCATAAAGTTTGTGAGGTCCTTAGCCTTTTTATTTTACCCGTCTTCTTCAGGAATCATTATAGAGAAGAAGTCAATCAAGATCTTTCTTCACACTGAATGAAAAACACAGCTTCCTTTTTCTCAGTATTATAAATTTATGTGAGCATATATGCATGTATGTATATGTCTGTAACAAAAAAAAAAGAAAACAGTAAAGTAAAATTGCATGGATTGTAAAGCGAATTAAATGTTAGGAAATGCCAAAGATATGGACATCTGTCCCTATTTCTGTTTCCAATGCCCCTTCAAAATAATGGGGAAGGTCAGATTTTCATGGGAAAACTCAATACATTTACAGATGGGGTGAAATGAAGGCTGTCTCGAGATACACTAATTTGCAGCACTTGGACTTTGCAAATTAAGCAATGTACCTGCCCATGGCAGGGGGGTTGGAACTAGATGATCTTTAAGGTCCCTTCCAACCCTGACAATTCTATGATTCTATGTTTTTAGAAATACTTTTGCATGCATTTTGGTAGAGAAAAGGTAGAATTCAGCCGTTAAATATACCAGAAAATCCTGATTGTCCAGTCAGAACAGATTATCAGTGTCATGTATCTGTCCAGGAGATCAGCTCTCTGTCCCTCAGCAACAGGGTTCCCTTCCCAGAAAGTGGCTTAAGGAAGAGGTGGTCATTTTGACACTGTATGATGACTCCAAGACATGAAGAAAAGAAAGTCTGGGTCATTTTCTACCATGAATGACAATCAGCCTTTACCTCCAGCGTTCCCAGAACAGCGTTGTTGGCTTCAGTTCTCCTGCTGCCCATCTGTGTGGAGGTTCATCGTAGAAAGGAAATACACTGCTCTAACCTGTAGAGATATCAAATTCCAAATGACAAAGCCTTTTGATGGAGATATAAGAATTTCTCAAAACAAAGGCCACAAAGAATCTTTTAGATGATCTGCAGAGTGAGATTTCCTGGCAGCTCCTTCCTTAATGATTAGTGAAAACTTCCAGTCTCCTGCCATCCCAAGCAAGCACATCATATAAACTCTTCCAAAAGCTGATCAAAGTGTACAATCATTTTGTGGGAATTGCTGAAACTGTGGCTGAGAAAAATTGCATTTTTTTTAAGAAAGGCTGCTCTAATTTGGCTAAAGGATATGCAGATACCTAGCAAAAATGATGGTGGGTATCAGTACATGTCCAGAGATGACCAGCTGGGACAAAGGCCTAAAGGTCTAGCATTAGGATTGCCCAACGTGTTCTGAGTCATGTAATAGGAGAAAAACTGTGTGGCTCTGCAGCCTGTTCACCATCTCCTTATAATAGTGTCTACCTGGTTCTCACTCACAAAATGGAAATATGGAATATTCTCACTTCTTTTGGTATATGTCTGGAAAGGCTGTGACTTTTTTCTTTGTCCTTGGAGTCCCCTTTATTTTGTGAATACCATTCACGGACTCGATTTCTTAAATGGATTTCCATCATTTCTTTCCGTATGTTTCAGCACTTTACCTCAGGGCTCATTTTTCTCTCCATACTACTGTAGAACTGAGACAGTATTATCTGGTTTTTGTGGTTTTATATTTAGCTTGCCAACTACTAATTACTGCAAAACCATTTTCTTGTATGTCTTCCATTTTTAGCACTAAGTTTTTTCTTCCTAGTATGTCCCAGGAAGCAGCTTTTTCCAACTCAATAGGTATTGAGTGAATAGGAAAACAGCTAGGAGGCTTTGCTGTTCTGAGAAAAGATTATTGATCTTGTTTTAAATTTTTCACTCAGTTCTGGAGAGTCTTTGTTAGTGCAGTAGCCCACCAGGACATGCAAAGTACTTTGTAAATTGCTGCAAATGAATTGAGAAATAAGGATTTACAGTAACTCTTAAAAATACAATTGAAACAACAATTCTGCAGAGTCTTAGAATGAGAAAGCAGAGGGGAAAAAAGCATAGCTGGATTCCTGAACCAGGATTCCAGCAGTTTGGGGGTTAGCTTCTCATTCCATCACAGACTTTCAAGTGAACCTTCGTGTAAGAGATTTACTTTCCATGCTTCATCTTCACATTGTAAAATAGGGATAATATTACCTTTTGTCAATACTTTATTCCTCTTGTGCATGTTGAATGTATATGATATGGGGAAAGGATTGCTGGCTTGTGATTCATACCACTGACTCTACAGTGCTGATATGTTCATCAAAGGTATGGTTTGTCAATGGAAAGGAAGGGAACTTAGGGAAGTTACTGCTTTTTTAGCATAGAAACATCCTTAAGGAATAAGTCATCCAAGAAATATATATATTGACTATACATACTAACCACTTTGGATATCTGCTTTTAGTTGGAGCTAAGTCACTTTACTGTCCTGAACTTGCATTTATGTCAAATACAATGGGGTATATATGTGTCTTTTCTTAATTTCTGTTCTGAACAGATGTGCGACTTACGGTAGTTGAGTCTACTTCAAGCGGCAAGGTTTCCTCAAGAGGATGATTTATGAAAACATCTTGACACAAGTTTTGATCTTTTCTTCTTTTATTTTTTTTAGATCTTTTTAAAACTGCAGGAAAATGACTGATTATGGCTGTTAAAGTGCTTTGTCTGGTTGTGGTTAATTAGCAGGTGTCATTTCCCTGAAGTAGCGTGAATTATTCTAATGTAGGGGCAAAGCTTGAAAATAATGAAGTTATTCAACTTGTTTACATTCAGCGACAGACAAACTAACTTTGCCTAATTATGATTCTACTTTTACAGGGTTGGGCTGAGAGTTCAGTCCTAATGTTTGCTTTGGAGAAAATGTGGAGAAGGAACAGATGCATTTTTTAAACGGAAAGAAAAAAATCCACAATAGACAAGCAGAGAAAGATTATAAGAATGAGCCAGACAAGGGAGGAAAATAATAACTAGATGAATAAAATTGTACTAATAAAAGTGTACTAATAAAATAATCATTTGCCATCTTCTGAATGCATTTCTTTTAAATGAATCAAACTTTTATCTTCTAAATGTATTAGCAATTATCTTTTTGAATACGGCATAATATAAAAAACATTTATCTGTACCATAGTTATGCATTTCTTCTAGCTGCATTATCTTCTAAAAATAAAAGACTATATGAAAAATACCCTTTCTTTAAATGACAAGAGGGTAGTTAAACTTTGCAATCTCTTCCCTCAAAGTCAGAAACTCTTAAACTCTTATTTATCTATCGGATGTTAGGTTTTCCTCTTTAATAATGCAATGGATTCAGACATCGACTGTTTCTCAGAGCTGTATCTTCTTGAACTGACAATCCCAATCCTTTTGCCTTCTTCCTTCTACACTTTCATTTCTGCCTTTGCCATTTCATGTGATCCACTGAACTCTGGAAACAACTGAAGAGCTATTTAGCTCCCTGCATATTTTGTCCAGCTTATTACTTTATTGTATCAACAAACCAACATTAAGATTCACCTCAGAGGTGAAGAGGCTTTAATATGCATGTTGCAGTAATCTCTATTACTTTAAAATGCAGTCTGTTTTTAACTGTGCCATCAGGAACAAGGTATGCATTGGCAAGTGCAGTTGGATATGGACGAATTTTTATTCCAAGCTTGAATAAGGCCTGGTATAAGCCAGGCTTGATTCTTTTTTCCTTTTTTTTTTTTTTTTTTGCCTTTTTTTCCTTTTTTTTTTCCTTTGTTATTTAGTATAAATCTTGCTTAGAGAACATTCTGTGTTAGGATGCTTTCACCTCTGTCCCCTCACTGATAATATCAGATGGAGAGCTCTCCATGAAGCCTTTACCCTTCCTTTAACATGTCCATTGAAGACACTGCTCCTGTGATGACTGCTGAATGTGGCTTCCTTAGGGTACAATAACTCTTCAAGAAATCTAAACTCTCCTATTTCCTCTGCAGGAGCCAAGTGCTGTACCAGCACATGGGACAGAATTGCCTTGTGTCAGAAGAGGTCTCTGTCCAAACAGACAAGGTATTGAGTGGGTATGATTTGTTGGGAGCAACATAACAAGTTAGTGTTAGAGGAAAAGAAAAACCAAAGGGTGGAATTAATCTTAGCTGACTTTAGATGTCTACATCTGAACAAGTTGCCAAAAGTTCATTGATAGTTAATAAAGAGAAATAAACAGAGAACAGGACACCGTTTAGCTGACCTGTATTAGACTTCTACATTCTAGATTGGATGAAACAGACCTGGAAATGCTCATTTCTTTCTATCAGCAGCAAAAGGACTGTCGATAACAGTCAGACACATTACTGTCTATGGATATTCAAGAGAACCTCGCCTGATATTCTGTTGTTTCTGCCACTGTTTTAGTAAGAAAATCATATTGTTTATGGCAATGTTTTTTTAAAACCTGTATATACTTGGGGTTTTTTCTTAATGAATGCACTTTTCCTTCCTTATCCACAAGTTATGTTGTCATGCAGGCTACTCTTTTACGCTTAATAATGGCAAGTCCTTTAACTATCTTTAAAGCAAGCCTTCTACTGAACTTAGAGTAGCCAAACTGATCAAACCAGTATTTTGCTGAATCTAGAGAGATAATTTCCTGTTTCATCTCCTGCTCCATTTCTAGCAAGCAGGAATAAAAAGCATGCTTGCCATATAAATGAAAAACTCTTTCAGTAGAATTTTGTGAGCATTTTTTAAACAATCAAATCTTTGCCTTAAAAGTATCTGAAGAATTAGAAACAGGTTTTTTTAATAAGAAAGAAAAAAACCCACATTTGGAAATGGCTTCTTAATAAAATAAACACCAAATTAATTTCACAAGAGGCCCTTTCTGTGTAAAGCTGCCTCTTTCGCTGTGGTGCTGGTGATAAGTATTCTTTTAACATGGAAATTACCACTGTGGAACTGCCAGTATGCAATCTCAGATCACTCTTTTGGCTTTGAAATTCAAACCTAATAGAAATCCTGCCAAGTTATTCAATGCTAGAATCCAAGAAAACTTAGCCCCATGTTAAGCTATGGCTAATCAAGAGCTATCCCTCGACACCTGAATGGGTGGATTCCACAAAGAAAAGAAAGGAGAGGTGTCTTTGCAACTTTGCTCAGTTTGCTGCCCAGCTGCAGCAATTTTGTTCTATAAGCAGTCAAAAAAAGAATAAAGTGAAGAAAGCAGCTGTATGGGATTATAGGCACATTTGCAAGATGCTCCATGTGTGGGTTTCCCCCCCTCCCTGCCTTTAAATGCAGTGTGAGTGCAGTGTGACTAATTATACCAGAGAGGAAAGCAGAAGCTCTCTAGTTAAAGTATTTGGGTAATCATGTTTACTGCAGGGAAAGTATGTCTGCATTAAATAAGTCAAAACACGGTACGTAAAATGTGGAATGACTTTGTAGGCACTGCAAGAGAGAGGAAGATGTAGAAATGATATAAGTCTCATTTGTCCAACTAGAAGCACTACCAAAAAAGATAAACCATCTGCTTCAGCTAACTCAGCTCCACTTGAAAAATGCTAATTGTATAAGAGGAGGAAGTTTAAACTTATTTTTAAAAAAAAAAAAAAAACAACCACCACCAACTTTGTCAGCTAGCATGTTGCTAAGTGGTTTGACAAAAATTATTCTACCCACAACTTGTTGATGAGATGACAAGGACTGGTTCTACCCCTTCCATGTCTCAATTTCTATTTCTCCATGCTTTCAAGGAGGTGCCACCTGCCCCGGGACACAAGGTAGCAAATGCTTAGTCAGGGACGCAAATTTCTTCTACTACTTATTGTCCTTCAAACTCATCTTAAAATTCTCTTTTGCCACGATGCCTGACAGAGATTGGCAGTGGATTGGCAGCCAATGTGCTGAGATCACTCTCTCCTCTGGTGACCTAGTGCACTTTCCTCATGCTGCCTCTGCCCTGCCTTGTCGGCTATTATTTTTTCTCGAACAGTTAGATTGCTGCTGTTCAGAAATGTTTTCTACTAGATGTTAGTAAGGAAGGACAGACGAAAAGGCAATAAAAAAATTTGGTTTCAATTTGGACCAAGGCAAAGCACTTATAGAGCAGGTGACCAAAGAAAACACTCAGTTGCAGGATCAAATCTAGATCTATCAACTTAACCCTGCAACCAGGAATCCTGAGACAAGAAAACAAACTTCCAACCTTGTAAGATTCTGTTGCATCTTTGAACAGCAGTGAATTTACGAGTGAAAAGGTTGGGGCAGTATTTAAAATAACAAATTAAATTACCTGGATAAGCATAAGCTAGCTGGCCTGAATCTAATTCTACGTTAGATAATGAAAATATATGTGGATGCAATCAAGAGGGAATCAATAGATATACAATATTTATGATTTTATCTCAACATATTTTTATAGAAGAAAATATATGGAAACAAAAGTGATTCCATTATTTAGGCAAGATTAGAGTTTACTGATACAGAAAACTGCATAAATGCAATATAGTTCCCTAATATATTTGGTATTTTTTGGTTTAACTTCAGATATTTAAAAAGACTACAGCGAAACACAGGAATATATTATGTATATTGGGAAACAATATACCAAGATCCAGTGAAATCACTGGATGTATGAAAGTGATGTCATGAGTAAATTGGAGGATTTATTTTACCTCGGAAAACAAAACAAACAGACCAATATTGCATCTATTTCTGGGTTTCATATTGTCTATAGGACTATAAGGTAAGAGTAAGAGGTTTTGGATAAGCACGATCATTGTCTTTTAAGTCTGCAGAGTATTCATTCACGAGTTTAGTCTCTTTAATTTCTCAGAAGGAATGAGATGACCTGAATGCTATGTAGAAATACATTGCTGAGTCAATGAAGTTCCAGATAATCTTAATTTCTTAAATTTCAGGTATTCTTCAAATTTGAAAATCCAGTTCTGTTTACCTAGAGAAGAAAGGCATAACAAAAACGAATAGCTATAAGTTCACACACAACTCTTCGAGAAGAATGAATAATCATGCAAATAAAAAGTCATTGCTCGTCTGACAGCAAGGTGTTGCAAGCTATCCTTTTTTCGGAAAAAAAAAATGCCTAAATATCTCTCATCAGTAAGGATTAGCATGACAGAAAAAGAGATTTCAGAATAAAATAAAACCATATCAAAATAGTGAAATAAGAAAAAAATAGGGAAGAGAGAGTTTCTTATATTAATAGAATAGATCTTTTTGGACCATAACTAAGTTCATGTTTCAAGGTTATTTTGACGTATTTACAAACTGACTAAAATAAATTTCTTTTCTTTTTTTTTTTTAGTAATTTCTTTAGTTCTTGTGCTTCCCACTCCTCACACAAACATACCACATAGGGTTTAGTTGAAAACTCAGTCTTAGCAAAAAAAAAATTCCTGCTGTAACGATTTTCACAGGCTGAAAATCACAACCCTGACCAGCTGTAAAGGGGACAGTAAATAACCTATGTGTGATCTTTAGGGAAAATAATCAGTGACAAATTTTCAGTCCCAGTCATTGTTTTACATGTGGCTATGTTTCCATGGATATATTTCCATTTTAAAAGAAATCTTTTACCCATAATACTATATTATTTTTGGTTTTTTTCTCCTATAAAAGAAAGCTTAACTTCCAAAAACATATGAGTGTGTATGTTAAAATACAATATTAAGACGATAGCTATATGCTAAAATTCACCAGATTGCACATTAATATCTCCTGTGGCTTATTTGGACAATGCATTTGGACAACGGTCTCTTGCAAAATGTTAAGAAAAATATTAGCAAATTGTCCAGATCTCAGCAACAGCAGTTGAGCTCCAGCCCTGCAGCACATTTACAGTAAGAAATGTAAAGTTTCATGTATCTACAGACTGGAATATATTCTCAGAGAACTCTCTTTTTAAAGCTCCATATTTTTTTGCTGGCCATACCCTTTGTTGTGTGCTTATAAGAAAAAGAGGCAAGTTGAGGGTGGGGAGGGGCACTAAAACCTTCTTTCAACTACATACTGAAAAATACTGTGATTGACCAAACTCCACTACCCCATGTTATGACCATACTGTTATAATGGTCTACCACTACACCAGGAAAAATGCACAGCTGGAAAAAAAACTCTCTGGTGACATCTGGCACATGGATTTGCATGGAAAGTCAAGGCAAAAAGCTGTGCCAGAATTTTTAACAATACTCACTATGTCCAAGTGAGAAAGCAGCAACATACATACATAAAAGGATTAGCTTCCTTGCAATCTAGTTCTCAGCTAGGAATACGGTTGTTCTTAGGCATTCAACCAGGGGCACAATGCAAAATGACTCCACCAGCACGGAGACAGAATTTGGAAGTTTCACAAAGCAGAAGTATACTCAGTTTCGTATTGAAAACACACTGTGCAGGAAAATCGCGTAATTCTGTAGTGCACAGAACTGAAATCTGAGGCCCAATAGGATCTGTGACTTTGTTCCAAGAAAGCGTGGGTGGGAAGAGGAAGGTATTACTGAACTGTGTATCTGACTAAAAAATGCACTAAGGATAACATTCTTTCGCTGTCTGCTGTGCTGTTAAAATCAATTTCTCTCTTTTTTTTTCCTTTTTTTTTTCCAGTTCACCTCAGTCAGATTTTATTACAGATTATGTTTTAAAATATTGATTGCTGCACTGACAAAACATAACCAGGAGATTAGTTGAGTGGGTTAAAAAAAACCCCAACCGAACAAACTTGTTTCTTTTTAAAACCTGTGGTACCTGCAAGGTGATGATCAGAAACCTTAGTTCATGAAAAAGGACTTTCTAGTTAGTAATCAAAATTTTGTCTTTCTATAAATTATCTTTTAATAACTGTTTTCAAGCTGCATCTGAACAAAACTGTGATTCAGGTTTCATGTGGAAGAAACCTAAATGAGAGAAGGTACACATTTGCACTCAGCAAAGCTGGACTCAGCAGTTTAGATTCATATTTCTGCTCTAACAGATTCAAATCAAAAATTCAAGCCTGTACCTTGTATATACTGAGTCTTAAAATCACTTAATTTACTGTATCTCTATACCTTGTTTTCTATTTACTTTTTTTTTTATTTTATCATTTATGAAAACTACCTCCTAAAAAGCAGGAAGTTTTCTAACTTTTGTCACACTTACCTGTGAGACTTACCAGGAAGTAGGGAGTGAAGATGGCTCATCAGCGTATTCTTCAGAGACTCCACATGAGATAAAAGTCATACTAAGAAGAGACATGACTGTATAAATAGCTTTGCATCATAAACAAAGAAATTTACCTTGGACAGTACGTAGACAGCTTCTAGTAGATTATTTTTGCAACATCAGAAGGATAAAAAAAAATAAAAGGAAAAGAAAAAAAAAGCATGACTAATTTTGTCCAGATAGTTTTATACCTTATACAGGTTTATTTATACAGTCATAAATCAAAAAGGGTTACAGCCGCAAGAGTTAACATCTCAGTGCATAGGATGGACAGGAATCACTCAATGTATTGCTGTTTGATACATATTTTACCATTCTTGCTTCCCTACTTCCTTATTCTTCTTCGTTTAACCTTTCATCCATCTTTCTGAGGGAATAAGTTACAATAAATCAATGTTTTTGCACGTCATACTCTGAAGTGGATAAAAATGCAAGTTGAGTAAGGTAACATTCACCTGTCCTGAGTCTCAGGTCCCTGTCACAATAACTAGAAAGAAATAAGCATCCTCAAATTAATTTCATCCTAAGGTAGGTTAAAGACAGAGATCCACTGAAGGTCTCTGTGTTCTTTGGTTAAAATAGGTGTCAGCAATGACTCAGATTTAGATGTCTAGATGCTTAGACCTCTGAAGTAAGGTGAAATTAGTCTAACTGACAGTGGCAACCCTTAAAGGGCTACTTTTAAATGACTTCAGGACCTTGGGGTAGTGTCAGAGTCCAGTTACTGGGGGAAAATGCTACTGATTCACCCCGTCAGACCACATTTTCCTATTCCTAGCTTCTAACTCTGGCCACAGCTGTGGCAGACAGCAGAGCAGGCCCATCCTTTGTGTTGCTTCATCCCTGTGTCAGGTCACTGAAGGGGAGCAGGTCCTCGTGTAAAAAAAAACATGTGATTGCTCAGCTGTGGGTCAGAGGCAAGCCTGGGGAGAAGCAACAAGTCAGGGATGCCTCTCGCCTGGGCTTCAGTCCACAGCATCAGCACAGCTGCCTTTGTGTGTAGTTTCCTAATGCCCTTCAACCAAGCTAGCTGGAAGCAAAGCAAAGCCATCATGTGACACTGTGTTGACTTTGCTGTGAGTCAGCAGCTACTTGAAAACTTTATATCTACTGCAGGGACCTCTTCTACATGAAAAAAAACCTGTGGTAACTGAGAATGTATTAACTTACGCTTTGTGGGTTTGCTCTTCCCTAGGCATTTACCGCTGGAGGAGACAGGATATTGGGTTAGGTGGTCTGACCCAGCAGAGTCAGCCCGATGTCCTTACCACTAACAGCAGCAAATCTGCTGGAGGTTTCATGAAAATTGCTGGCAGCAAAGAAATGGTATGGCTCAAGATTCTCTCGTTTTCTGCAAACTTGAAGGGAGCAAATGCTGACACACACAGAGCTTCCAGCCCCTTCTAGTTCTTCTCTGTCTCCCTGCCCAAGCACCTTGTTCCAGCACTAGCCTCCAACCTCAGCCAGTTTCAGTTAGCATCTCCTGCTTCAGTCAATTGCTGCTTCTCCCGAAATTTTCCCATCCAAGCCTCAGCACTAATATGCCAGTACTGAGCTCCCAAATCCAAACTACCATCTTCTCTCAACCATTCTTGTCTCAGTTGTAGCTCCAGCACCCTGTCCAGAGGACACCACTACTTCCTTATTGCTTTCATCAGACTGCTCCCACACCAGCAGGAGAGCAGTATTTACAAAAAAAAGAAAAACAAAAAACCAGTCCCATACTCCTTACTGCTGCAGAGGTTTCTTGTGCATGGGTTTGTCAGGATGTGTGAATGGCTGGAGCATGGCTCATGTCTATGGAGCTCTTTAGGGTCTTTAGCCCAAGTCAAAGTTTTCTCTCATGGAACCCATGAACTTGCTGTGCAGATCTGCACAGTGGAAGGTGTATACCACAAGTTTACACCTCCACTGGTGGGAGCTGTACACCTCCACAGGTGGAATCCCTATACCACCCTCCTTACTTTTATTCCATCTTCACTGAGTTTCAAAAAAGTTAATTATTACAGTGTTTGTTCGGATAAAGTCTACCATCAGAATTTACCCCTCCCTCTCTTTTTTTTTTTTGACCCTTAGTGTCCTTACTCTAAGGAAAATATGAAGATCAACACCTCAAAGCTGTGGCCACATTAGGATTCCATCACAGTGATGTTTTCCAAATATACATTTCTAGCTAAATTTGAAAAGCTTTTGAAAACAACAGAAATTGTCACAGATCTCAAACCACCTCTCGTCACTGGCCTTCTTTCCCTAATCCTACTTTCCAACTTTCTTAGCTCCAGGTTATGTGAATTGGACTAACATTCCTAAAGCACTAGATTTACATGGTAAAATAATTTATTTTTGTTTTATCAAATTCTGAAAAATAGCCAAATATTCTGAACTTTTAAAAATTCTCCATCTTAAAGATGCCCTCAAGATGAGAAATTTCAGCCCAAATAATTCAATTTTTGTAAATATATAAACAGCCCAAGCCAGGTTCTCATAATAAGCAATATTACCAGCCACCACTATAATTTTATGAGATAGGATTTGAAACTGAAGTTTTCCCTAAAAACAACGGGATGAATAATCAGGTCTGAGAGGAGGAAAGGGAAATCACAATTGTTTCCTTGCTGGAACTGATCCACTCACAATAATTTATGCTTTATCCTTCATTTCATCTAATGATATCAGCTTTCCACCAGTCCTATCCACCACAGCTTGAAAAATCCTGTTTCAAGTGAATCCCATTCAAATCCAAATGGCGAGGCCAGGTGTTCGACTTAAGAGCAGTAGCTTTAGAATTCCCAACTTTTCCTTTCAGAAAGCCCCACAGAAAACAGCCCAATTATTATTGTTGTTGTTATTATTATTCAAAAACTAGTTCTGAGAAATACTTTAAATAACAGAGGAAAGCAAAAATGCTAATCCTCTTACATAACACAAATCCCAGATGGCCTTGTGCAGAGGGGAGGAAGATGCCATAATAGCAGCCACCATTATCAATTGTGCTCAGTGACAGATGTTAAAATGATGCAAGTGCTTGTGCTCACTTGCAGAACTTCAGTAAGTCTTTTTTTTGTCATATTTCCCACAGAATAAGATCATAAATAAATAAAAAGTCATGTGCAGTCAAGCACTAATCTTCACTGCAAGTGCACAACTCATTCTGAATAATACTTAAGTAAAGCTGTTACAGTCTCTTCATTTGCAATTCTGCTCCTTAGCTGAGAGAACTGCCACAGTTGCAGTGCTGTCCTGTAGATCTCGATTCCTTAGCTCTCTAGTCCCGTCACCTACTGCATCAAAGCCTACTTTTACATTAAAATGGAAACAGCTTGCTTTCTCTGGCCCTAAGTTGTTTCAGATAAAAGTCAGGTTCATGTGACATAAAGAGTGCACAGGTATCCATTTCCCAGAGGATTTTGTCACAGGGATAACCTCATAGTTAAGGATGACAGGGCTGCAGTGGAAGGTGAAGGAGGTACTCATTTGCCAGGAGGCACCAATTACATTAATAAAACATTCTGAGAGTCTGCACAGAAATGCTCACCTGGAAAACCTACAGTGCAGGTACAGAAACATCTATGTGTAACAGCTTCAGTCTCCTATTTCACTAATCTTTGTTCAGAGTGTGTGGGGAACTGGGATTGCTCAGACCTTGTCAGCTCTGAGAGTAATGTAATCAAAAGTCACCAGGAATAGGGCACCAAGCAAAACCAAGCAGAACCTGTTGTATACGACGTTACAAACAAATCTGGGGACAATCTGAGGTCAACACAAGAAATGTACTCTGAGGTTAACACAACAACTCTCACTGCCTACCTCTCTTGGACCCTTTCCAATTCCCATAACTCTGAAACCACTCTTTCCTATCCTTTTCCCAGCGATTCATGAGAATTACCAAATTTTTCCTCCCTATGTTTCCCCAGACACAGGCGCTGCTGTAAAGCAGTGCTCACTGCAAGTATCAGTCTCTCCCAGAGAGCCAGGGAGATGATGCCCCACAAGGCAACGTGTATCTGCTTGCTCAGCAGCTGTGCTAGGAAAGCTAGAAACCATTTCACAACTGTCCTGCAGCTGCCTCTCAAGAAATAATTGTTCAGTGTGTTGTTCCTGATCCACTCCATCTTCCCTAACACAGAGGTAAGTGTGAATATTCTAAACCATGTGTATCACGGACAAAAGAAGTTCCTAACCCTCAATGGAAGCCGAACCTTCTTATTTCTCGCCCTTTCCTATAGCAACCATGAGTATCAGGGACACCAGCCTTCCAGTCATGCCATAGGCCTGCATATGCATGTGCAGAGACTATTAAAATATGCCTCTCAGAACCATAACCATAGCAGTGGAGAAAATACCCAGGAAAGCAATCTCACTAGCACATGAAGTTTGGCTTGTAGAAACGAGCTGTTATATTTAAATCACAGTCACTTGCATTCCCGTTCCTTTGCCTGCTCATTGCGATAATCATACAATAATCCCAATTTAGGCACAGAACAACAAAATGAACCCATTAAGGTACGCAGACTACAGCCCCTTTGCTGCTTTTCTCTTGTCTCCTACTCTTCTGCGTCTCTTCTGGTTCCATTAAATAAACACAGGCAGCTCAGCACACTCTACATCACCGGGTGGGAAGGATAACGGCAGTGGGCTCCTTCTCCTAACCTCACCAGCAGCCTACTGCAGTGCTCATCAGCCAAGAAAGTGACTTTAAGAAGCAAGGTCATATGAATTCAGAAAAGGCTTTTTGCATAGCCGTATTTCATCTTCCCCTGCAGAGCAATCATTTATTCAAACTACAGTTTTAAATGTCTCCTCAAAGAGTTAACTTATTATAAGCGTTCGTGAAAGAAAATGCCGGTTTATACTCAAATTATAGAGAAGTCTCTTGTCTTTATCAAGTCTCAAGTGTATTTGCACTTAAAAGCTTCCCCCCCTCCCCAACAAGAAACAATAGTGCAGGTGCATTGCCCTTCAGTGTACAATGTATTTATCCTGGGAGGCAGGAAGTTGGTTTCACACCTGTTTCTT
Organism: Trogon surrucura; assembly: GCA_020746105.1. NCBI lineage: Eukaryota > Metazoa > Chordata > Aves > Trogoniformes > Trogonidae > Trogon > Trogon surrucura. Next base: position 18,933,188 of record CM036618.1, on the reverse strand, counting down.
CTTTTTATTTGTTCTTGGCCTGGCTAATTTGCCGAATGTCATGATTGGTACAGCTGAGGCTGTCAGAAAGAATTACCACTTTGTAACATGACGGCCTAATTCTGGCAGTTCAGATTTTACAATGATTTGCCTTTTGTTCTTTCTCTCAGTAGCGGTCTGTTTTCTGTATTGCACACAAACCGAATCTGATCAGTGGTAACAGGAAATGCAAGAATAAGATAGGCAGCTTTATTAGATGCCTGGCCCTTTCTGATATTATGCTATAAAAGTTCTAAAGACAATGATGTTGTCTCTGATATGGTATAAAAGGGTCTTGCCATGGGCTATAAAATAAATATTATTTTGAAGGAATTCATGACCTATTTTTGGTCAGAATTCAAGGTTATTGAAATTTGAGAGATATTCTTGTTTTCACATTAATATTAAAGAGCAGCAAGATGAGGTGGATATTTAGAACCCATATATTCATTTAAGTTTTAACTTTATTACCAGTCCTCAATTTTTAAAATCTAAATCTAAGTGGGCACTTTCAGGAAATCCATTATCGTGTTGATGACCACTTATACTTTGCAGTTGAAAGCTAACAATTTTTCTTTAAGAGTAAGTAAGCTCAACCTGAGAAAGAAAAAATTATGCAATTAATTTTTCGTTTGATTTAAAACGTTTAAAGAGAGATACAACTCTCCTAGCACCCTCCTCCCCCCTCAGTTTCTTTCTTACCAGATACAAAGAAAGATCAGACTACTGACAATTCTAATAGCCTATCCAGTTTTCTTCCAAGGACTATCCCAACAAGGGCACTCTTTCCCAAGCTGCTCTGTTTACCTCTGTTCTGCTGACCTTTAGGGAAACTCCACTGTATCCCAGCACATCCACATTTCCAAGAATATGGGCTGCCTGCGAGCACAGCATCCAACACTCCAGAGCCCCTTCAGAATTCACCATCCTGCACTCATCCACACCACATGTACCACCTGCACCAATAAGCAGTTTGGGATCTCAGCATTCACACCAATCTGTAGCAAAAAGCGATCAGGTACACCTTAGGAGGATGGGGATGGAAAGAGAAGGAGCAGCATTGGATCATGGCAGGATCACCAGGAGGTAGCCTTTTTTCATAAGACATGATGCCATGGTGAAAACGATTGTGACATACTTCTCAGCTCCTCTACAGTGCACAAGTATGATCCAAACACTACATAAGTACAAAGATCAAACCATCTTTCTTTAACTTGTGTGGAAGCACTTACACGAGAAACCACATCTTCCCATAGACAGCTGCTGATTTTGGGCTGCAAAAAGCCACCTAGCCAGCCCTTTGCCAAGAAACTGTGATAGCTCTAGAGCAGCAGCACACTATTTTCTGTACCCCATCTTCATATGGTCATTAGCTTCACTAAAGTGGCTATATCAGACATTTATAGAGTTGAGGTTTTATAGTTCCAAGGTATCAAATCTTTTATCGCTGTCATTATCAAGGAGCTTCTGCAAGGCTGTTCTCCATCTGCTTCATCCTTGACAAGATTTATGACAACTCAGCCATCATTGCTATGTTTCATAAGAATACCATATCCAGCTAGTCCAAGGTTATCAACAGAACACACTTCCCCCACAGGCTTCACTCAATCTATCTAGGTTTATCTTAATCATACAGTGATACTTCGTCATTGTCGGCCAGTTGCATACGCTGTTTTCACCAGACATGCTCTTATTCCCAATCTATTTCAAATCTCTGGCACCTTCCTCCTTATGTGATTAAAAAGGATCAACACCTTTTGCATGAAGGAAAATACTGATATCTGCACCTCAAGCCAGCCTAACTGAACTCCAACCAAGAATTTCTGCCTTCTGCTATACCATTTTGACAATTGCATGCCTAGAGAGTGTGCACCAATATTTTCAGGTTCTGTCAGATAATTGTCACTGTGTATTTGGTTGTTTTACAATCTTGACAGTGAGAATTGTAAAGCACTAGTGTGGAAAACATCATCAAGATGCTTTCTACACACTCGACATGAGGAGAATGAAGCCTTTACAGCTACACAGCCTCAAAGGCCATGCAAGCCAGAGGGTTCCTGCCAGTGGCAAGTTTGTGTATAGTCTATTCTGACAGCTTCCAAAACCAAGGACTGGCCAGGGTGCCATATATATATATGTTCTATATACATACATCATATTAGATACATCTGTGGATTCACCATGTGCTCTTCACCCACTTTTCAACAGCGTGACTTATGAGGGGATAGTACTAAGATTCTGGATTACCTTTTCTCCGGTTCTGCTCAAATCCTTTTTCGTAATTTAAAAAGTTTTCCTATAGACTTATTCCCCACCTTTTTTTTCTCTCTACAAACAACAGATTCTTTTCCCTCTATTCATATAAATGGACATGATTTCTGGATTGCCCTACCACCTTACATATAACACCCTTACTGTGAATATATATTTAGTCTCTCCTTGTCTCTTTACACACAAGAGCAAAGAAAGAGGACTCAGAGGGCCTGTTCCCTCTCTTTCCACTCTCTTTACTCCACTTGTAGAGAATATTTTACATCATATATCAACCAAAAAAAACACACACCAACATTCACTACTTGAGAATGCTGGACAAATGAGAAAAACTACTTTCTAATGTCCTGTTACATTTTACTATACTTGGCCAGGCAGTCTCTATTCACTCAGCTACAGTTCTTCTCTTGCTTGAAGTGGGTGAAAAATATGACCAGTACTGGGTGAAAAGCTTCCCTCTTCAAAGGGACAGTGAGTGGACGACTGACACATATATGGTGGAGAATAAGCTCATTTTAACTACCTGGCACAGTCAAGAATACTACCAGGTGCTGTTAAACGCAGAAATTTCTTCTTAACATCCAGAGGAAAAGTATTTTAAATTTGCCAAGAAGATACACTGTTTGCTGTTTGTACAGGTGAAATCTATCAGACCCATAGAGAGAGGCTGCTGGGCAGGGAGATCTTAGATCAGCAGCCTATGCTGGAGATTGCCCTGCTGCACCCATCTCTTACTAAAAGACAACCTTATAGACCAATCATTCCTATGGAAAGGAATTCAGGAGAGGAGCAGTTCAGTCACAGTTCCCAAGGACTAGCTAACCTGATTCACTGGGGTCCTATCAGCACAATTGTAATTTATCTGGGTCATTATGTACACACAGAAGCCCTTGTAAGACCACAGGTGGGGACAGATTGCTCAAGGAAGACAGGCATCTGACAAACAATCTAGTATTAATGCATGTCCATAGAAGGCAAGCAAGTGAGGTAGTCACCAAGTTATGGACTGCCTTTCTACGTACTTGACAGAAAAGTTTTCTCCACAGTATGAAAAGAAAAAAAAAGACTAAAATAATAATAAAAAAGACTAGGAATCCCATTCTATCCCAAGTTAAAGCAAAAAAATTCCTTCTAATCTTTCCCAGAACAGTAACCCAAAGAGAAGACAATACTATAAATTTTCAGTTCTACCTGCTGCAATAACTTCCAGAAACTATTTTTTAATTTTTAGACCAGCTGCAACTGTGTACCTGTTGTTGACGTTGAGGGTACCGTGATAATACTTCTACTCTATTTTCAGGAGGTCCAATCTACTGCCTTGGCTTGGATGTACAATAAAATCCTTGATTAGCTGGCTCCATAGATGCCCACCACTGCAGAAATGCCTGCCCCAAAGCAGGGGAGCTGTAATACAATTGCAGAGCCATGGAAATGTGGCAAATTCTTACACAAAGAGTCATTCACCATCAAAGATCAGTTGTATCACCAGTGTACCTCTCTCCACTCCTAGTTGGAGACCTAGAACAAGACTGGATATTTCTCATGGAACTGTTGTTTATTGCTCCTCCCAGCCTTGTCTTTCCCAATTCAGATGATGCTATCCCAGGACCTCCAGATGGCAGATAGGCCTTGACTCACAGAAATGGTCAACTCCTCAACTGCTGAGCCATAGCAATAAGATGCTCCCACACTGTCAGACCTGGAGATGTTGGCTACTGAAGCGCTTACTTCCTTTCAAAAGTAAGATTTTGGAAAATTGCAGCGATACAGCCTTGATAGATGGTGCTAAAAAATAAATGGAGAATCTGGTACAACTTCAGTACAGAACTCAGTCCATGAAAAAGAAGTTAAATATAAACTGAACCTGAAATCCCATAAATTCTTCAGGTACATTCATATTAGATGGAAACATTGGATATAACTGAATGAAAGAGACCATCCCAGAGATTCACATTCACATTACATGGAAACATTGGATATAACTGAATCAAAGAGACCATCCCAGAGATTCATAGGTACTTCAGAATAAAAGTGATAAGAAAGATAGTATTTTATGCTCAATATCTCAAATTCTTTTTTGCAAATAACTGCCATCTGAACACTCCAGCAGAGGGCTGCATAGCAAAATAAGTGCTTAATATAGAAAGCAGTATAGTGCTAGAACCTGTTGAGGTCACTTTTTCACATGACTTATAGTAAAGAAAGCTATTGAAATAAAAATTCTTTAGATAAATTTTATTTCAGAATTAGACTTTAAAGAATAAAACAAGATAGTTGATGCAGATTATTTTGAAAAAGCAATGGTTGAGAAACATGTTCTGGATACAAGAGAGGATTCAAACTCTTTTGGAAGAATCACTAATACTAGTCTGAACTGGTGAAGTTAAATCCTGTCATGCAGTCTCAAGGAAACAATTAACTGATTGAAAATTATTAAAAATTATGAAAGTCTGGGGATTAGTTTAAAATAATTCTTGTATTCCATATGTATTAGTGCCATAAAAAGCACAAGGGATAAACATTTATTTAATGGAAAATAGCATTTCAAATTGACTCAAATACAGTGAATTTAGGGCCAGAGGGGACTGTTTTGATCCTGTAGTTTAAATTGTATAAAGCAGGCAAAGAATATTTCTGTTGTGAGGGAACTTCTGTTCATCTGTACATGTTTTATTTAAAGACCTAAATAGTATTTAAATGCTAAAAATTATTCTTCATGACAACTATTACTTTTAATGATATCCCATTTTTCTCCAAAAAAAAAAAAAATTAAGTTCCCTGAGGATCTAGTGGCTCTGAACCATTAGATAGTAAAAGATATTATACCTTCTAAGGAACTGGGTTAAAACCAAAAACATTTAGATAAAGTGGATTTGAGCTTTTTATGGTGATGAGATTTCACACAGGCTACACATTTTCGTGTAACTCAGTGCTACTTTAAATCCATAACTCTAGGGCAGTCAGCAGCTCCACGCAGGTTCAAATACTAAACCTGGAATTTGCTCTCCACTGTTCTTTCTCCCCTAATTATAAAGTGGTTCCATCAATTGCCATAAAACAGTACAAAGAAACTGTTCTCTTATCTTGTGGCCCTGTGTTATGGCCACTAGTTATAAAGCATTACCATCTTAATTTCATAGAATCATAGAATCATAAAGGTTGGAAAGGACTTTAAGATCATCAAGTCCAACCTACAGCCCTACACCACCGTAGTACTAAACCATCTCCTGAAGTGCCACATCCAGCTGTTTTTTAAACACGTCCAGGGATGGTGACTCCACCATCTCCCTTGGCAACCCATTCCAATGCTTCACCACCCTTTCGGTGAAGAAGTTTTTCCCGATACTCACTTGCAGTTTGCTGCCTCTCTTTCCTGATACTGAACAACAAGGATGAGGCTCATCTGGTTTACTTTCATCTGTGCTTTAGCACCTTTTCATGTACGATGAGACAGCTGATCAGACTTGCCATGCCTTTCTGACAAGGAGAGGTATCCACTCACATGTTTGACACAATTTCCATACAAAATACTTCCTTGCATTTTCTTCTGAAGCACTAAAAAGGTACAATGATAATCTCTAGACCAGATACGCTTTAGAAATAATGAAGATGTCTGCAAAGGTGAGTGTTTAGAGTGTCTTCTTATTTGCATGGTGAAAGAGGAGCTGTTTATCTAGTGCATTCTCTCTCTTTCCAGAACTGAGAGGGTAGTATCTTCATCCCAATTGTGCACAATTTCTGCCTCAGGTATGCTAGAGCCTAACTGCTTTCGACTGCATCTACAACTCTTTCCTTTGATGTCTGTTTCCCTTCTTAGTGAAGATTTGCAGACCTGATACAATTTTGGCAGGATGAAGAGGCTCAACTCTGTGGTATATCCGTACGTATCAAGGCCAGGTAAAGAATTTTTGAAGGGGAGAGGTGTAAACAGTGATGTTCACACAGAGAAGAATGGAGGATGAGATAAACAGCACGTGTTCAATTGCTCACAGACTCTGTCTTACAGACGATGGGGATGACACATTATTTGTTTGAAATTCTGAGAGCCAGGAGCTCTCTTTCTGACTAAGCCCTACCTAAGCTTCCTGTTCCTCATACCGACTTCCTTTGTGAAATCTAGTTGTAAGGCATGAGGTGAGTAAAGTTTTAGGGGTGAAAATACTGTCTTAAAAAAAATTAACTTTATAAAAGTGGAATATGGTTTCTCACTTGTTATCTCTCATTAATTGTTATTTAAATACATTCAGCTTACATGTAAAGAAACATTGCTTCCAACTACTATGCCTACGAACTCCAGCTGGATGTGAAGATCATTGCCATTTGTATCCTATCAACATTAATGAGGGCTTCAGAGTTCCAGTAAGCCTTTTGGACACAATCAAGCTGGTTTTGATTAAGATATGAGTTTTTCCACTGATTTCCATATACTTCTGAAGGTATAACTGAATGGAACATCACAAACAATTCAAATAAGCTATTCCACAAGAATCCCTTTCCATCCTTCTGAGGCATGCTCTCTTTCCAAAGCTCAGGGAATGATATACTGTTTGAACAGTATGTCATCCTTTAAGTGGTATCTTTAGAAGATGTAAATGAAAGCAATTAAACTGAAGCCGACAAAAATACATTGCTTCACACCACCTGAAAAACTGGATCACAGTCTTCCTTAACGCCAAACCACAAGTGAACAACATTGCATGTGTTTTATAATTGATGGAAAGTATTTTGTGAAGTTTACAAGCTTTGTCATCATGTTGTGGCCTTTTTGCACGCTAAATGTCTTTCTTTATATTCACCATTCTTTCAATTTTCTGAAAAACACATCTGGCTTCTTATAAAACAATCAATTATTGTGATTAAGACATGTACACTGTTCCTTATAAAAACAATCAGAAGTAAGAGGGTAATACAATGGTTCAACAGGCACATTTTACAGAATTCAGGTTCTCTGCATATGAAGCCAGAGAGGTAACTCAATCTATCATGCTGAGATAACCATTTAAATAATCCTGCACAGTACTGAAAGAGGTAAACAATTCTTGAGAGCAGACAGGTGGTACAAAACCATAGCAACAGAAGGTCTGGACAATGTGGTACAAATGCAAACAGAACTCTCCATATATATTGTTTTGCCCTCTGCCTAATTGTATTTTAGCTCAAGAGTATTTCAAATTGCCATGTCGTCTCTCGATTTCTTGCACCTGTCTCCTTCTGGTCTTCTAGTTTTGGTCAACTTCTGCTGGTCAGGTACTGCTCAATCTCCAACCATGACCTGAGCTCAAACTGTGTACCTCTTTCCCTGCCAAAAAGTTCTACCCTTGATTTTTCTCCCATCAGACCTGCCACACGCTATTGTGCACTGCCAGGGTGAGTGCCAGGCTGCTAGCTTTTCCTCACATGTCCCATATAATCAACACAGAGTAAGAAATGCCTGCAAAGGCTTCCAGAGGAAAAACTTGTCCTCCTTAGTTCATCTAGTGAATTGATGATCTGGCACCTCTCAGAAATACATACTTTTCACCAATTCCATCAGGATTTTAGGCAGCTATGTCAAGAGGACTGTTTCATTACAATTTCAAATTTTCCATGCAAACCGTCTGTCTTAAGCTGCATTTACATTAGCATATTGGTTCAGAGCAGTTGGGCAGTGTTGAAACAACTCTCTCAGTCATCCCTGCTTATTGCACATTGGCTGAGTTCACTGATAGGTTTTAGTGTTTAAAAACCAGATTCCTTCTGGAGGATGTGCTATAGGTGCACACCAAAGGTGCCTTGGCCCTCCGGGAGTATACAGGAATCTTAGCCTACAATTGGTCCTTTCATTAGCTCAGAAACAAATTCTTTGTAGGGATGTTCAGCCCAGGGCACCTCATAAACCTAAACTGAAGTAAAATCCCCAAGCTGTGTACAGTACAGATATAAAGATCTCACACTGATTGCTTTCATCTATGTGTTCTATTAAATTATTTGCTAATATAATCATATTTTTACACCAACTAAACTCAGACTCAGACTTTCCTGTCCCCTTCTACTACTTTACTACTTCTTTTCTCTCATTGCTTCAAACTAGCATGCACCTCCCTTGGTGTTACTTTTCCTGTAATAGCTCTCTTTTATATTTTTCCCACCCAAAATCTTTCCATTTTAGTAATTCAATCTGTTAGCAATTACCCAGCACATCTCTGACTAGCAACAAAAATGAATGTAGCTATCTACAGCTGAGCCATTGTCGAGGCTCTCCTTATAGTCAATAGGAAGAAATAGGCACTTTCAGGTTATGATTCATCTTCATCTACAGTAGACACTGAATATAGGTCAGATGAATCATGTCTTTAAAGTGCCTACTTCTCCTTGTTGACTATAAAGGGAGTCTAGTCTTACTAGATCAGGTTTAGATCTCCACACTGCAGCCACCTAAGATCAGAGGTTTTCCAGGTGGTCTTCTGTCTTTTCCAGCTGTTTTTCCTTTAATATGAGTGACAAAGACCTGCACTCTGGATGAAACTAGATAAAACGTGCTTTTTCTGGGGAGAAGAGGGAGAAACAGTACCCAAACATGTTTCTGTAGGGGGAGAATGGTTGGATTAACTTCCAAGATATGGCTGTCCTAGGTGATATTTGTGTTAACCTCTTCTGCCTGATTCGGATCAAAGTAGGAACAGCTCACGCTTATTTTGTACCAGTTCCAGCTGAGGCAACAAGCAGCAGCATTTGTATCCCTCCTAGGCTCAGTGCTAGCACCTTCCGAGATGAGACAACTCTCCAGCTATATGAATGGAAAGATAGATAATATCAATTAGTGTCTTCAGTGAACATGGCCATGATTAATCACTAATAATAAGAGCATTCTCCTCTTGAGGAAAAGTCATGACTTCAGATTTACCCAAAGGTGAACCAGGGCACCATTTGGATGCAACAATGAGTCTCTCTATGAAATGAGAACCGAGTAGAGTGTGGGGATTTGGTTTCACATGCAGATTGCATTTACAGAGCATGTTGAGTACTTAAGTATTTAATAACAAAACAATTAGTTATTTACGCGGAGGACAATAGGACTCCTTTGGAAATATCCATCTCATTACCATTAAAAGCAAATAAAGTGATTATGAACAGTGTAACCATACAATTAACTGATTAAATCCACACTCCTCTCTATACCAGACCTGCTTTTCAATATGACTTTTATGATTAAAAAAATAGGCTTGTACATGATGACGCATACCTAAGCCTTCTGAGCATAAGTGAAATTTTTAATTAAAAATGTATGTTTCAAGATAAAACAGCTTTCTCAAATGTAGGATAATGAAAGAATAAGGCTGCTAACAGAGGTGTAGAGCTCACAAGAATGGCTTTGGGGAGAGGGGGAGGTAATTAAATGTCAAACAATGCTTAAGTATTTGAAAAATATGAAAATCATTTATTGTAAGGATACACCCATTCTGCAGGTACAGTTCTAATTACACTGCAAAACAAAAGACAGTCAACAAACTACAGTGCTAGGGCAAGTAGAAGGGAGAAGGCGGACATGTTTTCTGTTTCATGGAGACCTGAAAATATTGTATTGTTCTTGCCCAAAATTCTTCACAATGCAACAAATTAGAAGACCTGTGATCAAGTGATGAACACTCTGGACTGCAGGGAAAATGGAGGTGATGGAAGGACATATGATGACTTGGCAATGGAATAGCCTCTCCTCCAGACACCACTTCTGTTTTTTTTCAAAAAGTACGGTATTTGGTTTTTCAAGGTCCTTACTGAAGTTTCCACATCATGTGCTAAGAGTTATTTTTTGTTCAAATGCATTTTGGTGTGAATAACTGAAACTCATTTTTCTGAAAAAAGCACCTAAGGAGAAATATGTTTTATGGTTGTTGCATAAAGGAAAAGAAGTCCATTTTCATTATTTAAAGATCACAATATCCCCTCCACCAAACATTTTTCAATGTTGTATTGACACTGAAAGATCCAAAACTGGTTAGACAGAACACTAGCTGGCTATATAAGGAGTCTTATTCATGCAATAACTTGTATTTATTTTTTTCATGTCTCACTGTACATTTTAGTAAGGTGACCGATTTAGATAAAGAATGAGAAACACCAGAGTTCTGAAGGTGCTAAAACATATCAAGACACCAAAATTGTTAAGAAATTGAATGAGAAATACATTCTAAGCTGCAGAGAAAGTTTTAGAGGTAACACTGTTTTCTTACTGTACTCACTATAACAAAAAGGAGAGTATTGTGACTGTTTTGCATAAGAGCTTCAGGAGTAAATAAATGCATTTCACAGAAAAGGATCATCAAATCTAGCAGTGAAAGATGAAGGATGTGAGAAAAACCTATCTCCTCACAATGCAAGATGTTTTTTGCTAGACGTATACTTTTCGTGCATCCGTCAGTCTGTTTTAAGTTTTATAAGTGGTGGTTCTAGAGATTGTCTGAAACTTGTAAGAAAACAAGATCTAAGAGCAAATTGTTTGGGATGTCCTATAAAATAATGAGACAAATCAGGTTTTCTCTGTATGGAAAGCAGGCCTGAATTCCCAAACAAAGTGAAAAACATAAGTGGGTTTTTAAAATGTGTGTCACATGAATTTATGCTGGTTGAGGAATGAGAGAGGTTTCGCAAATATTCAGCTGAAGAGCAGTTAGTCTTGTTTTCTGATAAGCTGTCAGAAAACAGCTTTATATTTTGAGCTTGGATGGGCCTAATAGTTTAGTCACCATGTCAAGCATCAGTAAAACTTCATTCTGTCAGCAGTAGACTTGCAGTGTGCCGCTACATTTTAAAATGAAGAGTTGGCGTGAACTCTGTTAACCATAACCTCAGGCTCTTCCTGGAACTGTGATACACCCACGCCATGCAGCCTTCGCTGAATATCATGTTAACACTCCTCCCCCATGCACGGCTGTTCTACTGTATGTGAACAGCAACAGTCAAATATAAGAGTAAGAACCAGCTGCACCCTATTATTCAGTTCACTTTCAGATTTGCATACTTACCAAATATTCCCTCAGTGGGATATTTGTTATTTCTAGTATTTTACTTAGCACCAGTACAGAATTTCCCACTAAAATAGGTTTTCATCAGAGGGGACATTTATTCCTTGAAAAGGCATTGGATCATGGATTCTATACATATATATATATATATGATTATTATTGCCAATGAATTTCCACGGAAGCATGAGGGAATTTGGTCTAGAGTTTCAGAGACTGCAGTTTCAAGGCAGCTCAGTCATGTGCACTGCTTTAAGTTCAGGCAGGTCAAGGCTTCCTGGGAACTTTCATGCAGAATTCATAATCTGAGTCCTAGAAGCTCCATCTCTCTCCTTTTTTTTTACCTGAGAGCATGTTAGAACTTAGGGATCAAAAGCTCATGCTAAGTTTTGAAAACAATTTTCTGTCTTTAAAAAATATGTTAAAATCTAACACTTTTTTTTTCTTTTTTCTTTTTTTTTTTTTTCAAAAAAGTGAAGTAGGCTTGGGACCTCATTATCTGCTGCAGCTTCAGAAATGAAAATCTTATTTTGCATGACTTCTACTTCTAGACCAGGACAAGACACTTTTTCTGACTGGTAGGTCCTAAGCTGAAACTGAAATTGCTGCTGAAACCCCTCAGAGATTGTGGCCTGGGAGCAGCAAAATTTGCTAGATTACATAGTTCACTCTGCCCTGGTGAGGCCACATCTGGAATATTGTGTCCAGTTCTGGGCCCCTCAGCTCAAGAAGGACAGGGAGCTGCTTGAGAGAGTCCAGCGCAGAGCCACAAAGATGATTAAGGGAGTGGAGCATCTCCCTTATGAGGAAAGGCTGAAGGAGCTGAGTCTCTTTAGTTTGGAGAAGAGGAGGCTGAGGGGTGGCCTCACTAATGTTTATAAATATGTCAAGGGGGAGTGTCAGGAGGGCAGAGTCAGGCTCTTCTCAGTGATGTCCAGTGAGAGGAAAGTGGCAACGGATACAAGGTGGAGCATAGGAGGATCCACAAAAACATTATGAAAAACTCTTTCACTGTGAGGGTGACAGAGCCCTGGCACAGGCTGCCCAGAGAGGTTGTGGAGTCTCCTTCTTTGGAGACATTCAAAACCCACCTGGACGCGTTCCTGTGTGACCTACTGTAGGTGATCCTGCTCTGACAGGGGAGTTGACCTAGATGATCTTTTGAGGTCCCTTCCAACCACTAACATTCTATGATCCTGTGATTTTGTGATTCTTTCAGTAAAGCAGTACTACAAACTAAATTATAAAGTCAAGGCACTTCCTGTAGCAAAACAACATATATTTTTCTTCATAAATCAGAAGAAAAGGAATCTGTGAATTCCTGGGATTTACCACTTTTAAGGCAGTGACATATCTCTCAACACCGAGACCAGAAGTAGCTGGGATTACTTTTACATGTTTTCTTCCTTTTGGGAGACTGCTAAAGATGCACACACAGTGACAGGCTTGGAGGTGTCCTAAGCCATCAGCCTCCTAATGTCTCATAAGACATCAGCTCTTACAGCTACCCTGGCAGCTAGTAGGGTTCACAACAGAACTAATCACCTTCAGTTTACATCTGCTCAAACCCCATGGGACTTAATTTGACCACTGATACAGCTTGTGATTTTTCTTAAAAAGACATTAGAAAATAAAAGGGCTGGAGACAAGTAAAGTTTAAAGGAATGCAACAGCAAGAGAAAGGTGAAGCCACAAAGTAACTAAAGAAGAAAAAGCAAAAGAAAATACAGGAGCAAAAGAAAACAGATCCCAGTGAAACAATAAAATAGCATTGTTATAAATGCAAATCAGCTACGTGTGACTCCCTAATTGACAGGAGAGTCACATCTATTCCTACAGATTCTGACTTGATTTTAAAAAAAAATGGAGTTGGGCTTGATTAAATTAATTGCTCTAGGATCTGAAATGAATGAAGGATATGAGTGGCTTGAGAGAAGCAAAAATAAGGATTTAGTATACTACAGCATATGTATAGAGGGGGGGAAAGGGCAAGAGGAGACTGCAGTAGCATCTGTAAGGGATTATGCACTTCACCAAGTGCTGCTAATGGGAAAGCTGCAGTCTCCTTTGACTCCCTTCTAAATCCAAACCTGGCAGAAATAAGGTAGAAGCAGTGAGCTCTGTTGCATAGTCATTAGAATTGTATCGTAATAATATCATCATATCAATACATCAGTTCTGGAAGAGAATGCAGAGAAATACAAAATGATGGAACAAGTGGAATGGAATTACTTCAGGTCACAAATACATTTGGGAAGCATCGTAAAGGAGTTCATCCTGAAACAGCGTTAGAGGCCTGCAGACAATTGGTCTAATCTGAATATGGCTCAAGATTTGTAGAACAGTTTAGACACATATATACATACAAGACACGTGAAACTGCTGGGAATTACATGACCATGGGAGACCAACTGTCTGCATGCAGAACAGGGAACAAATTCCACTAATAGCACAAGAATGAGAGCTCACCAACTGCAGCCTCCAAAGGCAAGACCCGGGGAGATGTCCCAGCTGTTTGAGCTAAGGTGCCTCCAAGTCAAGGAGCTGAGACCAGCCTTTCCAGAGTGAGACTCAGACCTTCCATGGGCTGACTTTTCTTCTGGAGTTGTCTGTCTCTAGTCATGGACTACCACCTCACACATCATTTTTGGCTTGTTTTTGGTGAGCAGCAAAGGCTTTATAGAAGGCCTAATCACAAAGGAAATCTTGCAGAGAGTAATGATAAACTGATTGAGTCTAATTCAAATAAATCTACAGATTCTGTTTTTAATCCAAGAGACAGACTGTGGAAAATGAAGGCAATCAGTGAGTGATCTCAGCTGGACCAAAGAGCTCAAAGGTTCATATGTGAGACCTAGAATTTCTTTGTCAAATCTATAAATTTGCCTGCCATGCATTATCCAAGCAAGGAGAAAACATGTTGCACTTAAGTGGATAAATGATTACCTGAGAAGGGATACTAGAGGCAAGCAGGGATTTCCAGGCAACTGAAAAACAGACTGAAAATACGTACCTTGATGTACATATCTTGTACGTTGGAAAGTGAAGGAACAAAGTGAGAACTGCCATAGTATAGCGTTGTATTTGAGGGACAGTGTTCTTAAAGATTCTTAAAAACCTACAAGAGACAAAATGGTCCAAAGCTTTCACAAATAACAGCACAAAATATAGAAACCTACCAGTTCAGTTTGAGCTCTGACATAAAGCTGAGAGACACCATTATAATGGAGCAGAACTGGAATATTACACAGTAGAAATATTATATTGACCCTGAGGACTGAGATAATAGGAATTCATGAATTACCTAATTAATACAACATATGGAAGCTCCTGCAATTACAGGCTCATAACAAGAACGATTCCTGTAAGTTAGGAGCTCTTAGGTGTTAGTGACAGAAAAGAGGAAGGTCAGTGTGATCACTTCAGTATTGATCAATCAGGGATTCATCTGACCCAAGTTCAGATGTCTACAGTATAGACACATTTCCCCTAACTGCTCAACCCTGCCTGCTTTTGCAGTCAAAGGAGACAAACAGGCACTTCCAGACATTATTGATCTGACCTTTTCCAGACCTCTACTTCAAAATGAGATGAATCACTTATTTCTCTTTATTGATTATGAAAGAAATCTGGACAAGTGCATAAGTTTGTGATGTCTGCACTGTGAATATATTTGCAATGAACTATATATGTAAAGCCAATAAGAAAAAAGACAAACGCAATCTTCTGATATGTTACACAAGACCTTTCTCTAAAGCAAAGATTTTTTTTTACTTACTGTTTTGGTTTGGCCTGGCCAGATTTCGGCGGCGGGGGGGGAGCTGCAGGGTGGCTTCTGTAAGAAGCTGCTAGAAGCTCCCCAAGATTGATAGAGCCAATGCCAGCCGGCTACAAAGAGGGACCCGCCGCTGGCCAAGGCTGAGCCTATCAGTAAGGTGATAGGAGAGGAACGCCTCTGTGAAAAACATATTTAAGAACAGGAAAAAGAACTGCGCCATAACAGCTGGCACAGAGATGGAGGAGTGAGAATCTGTGCAGACACCAAGGTCAGTGAAGAAGGAGGGGGGGAGGATGAGCTGCAGGCGCCGGAGCAGAAGGAGTCCCCCGGGTCCGTGGTGAAGACCATGGTGAAGCGGGTTGTCCCCCTGCAGCCCATGGGCGAGGTGCAGAAGTCCACCGTGAGGATCACCGCGTAGATGTCCACCGAGGACTCCACGCCGTGTGGGTGAATGCCTGAAAGGGGACTGTAGCCCGTGGGAAGCCCACATCAGAGCGAGTTGCTGCCGGAACCTGTAGCCCGTGGAAGAGGGAATGCCCACGCTGGAGCAGGTTGGCCAGTGGGACTTTTGGGACGTTGTGGGTGGCTCACGCTGGAGCAGTTTCCCCCGAAGGACTGCGCCTCAGACTCACGAGGGGTGGGCTGCCCCTCGTGAGGTGTCTCACGTTGGGCAAGTTATGATGAATTGCCCTTCGTGGGACGACTCACGCGGAGAAGAGAGCGTGAAGCTTGTCTCCCGTGAGAGGGACCCCACAGTGGCCCTGGGGAAGAGTGAAGAGTCCTCCCCCGGAGTGAAGAAGCGGTGAAACAACGTCGGATGAACTGACCGTAACCCCCATTCCCTGTCCCCCTGCACTGCTCGGGGGGAGGAGGTGGAGAAACCGGGATTGATGTTAAGCCCGGGAAGAAGGGAGGGATGGGGGGAAGGTGTTCTGTTTAAGATTTGTTTGCTCTTTCTTACTTCTCACTACTCCTCTCTGATTAGTTCTTTTAATAAATGTACCTAATTTCCCCAAAACTGAGTCTGTTTTGCCCGGGACGGTAAATGAGGGTGATCTCCCTGTCCTTATCTCAAACCCTGAGCCCTTGGAGATATTTTCTCCCCCTGTTCAGCAGTGAAGGGGGGAGTGAGTGAGCGGCTGTGTGGGTACCTGGCGGCCAGCCAGGGTCAACCCACCACACTTACTTTTTTACAAAGCACTATGAAAAACTTTATCTGGAATACTGTAAGAAAACTTACTAATTTACATTCTAAGAAGATACATTGAAGCTGTTCATAAAAGAGGGAAAATGGGGTGAACTGGGTAAAGGAGAAACTTCTATATGAGAGGACAGTAAAGGAACTTTTACTGTTTGGTTAGCAAAACATAGCCTAAGAGGAAAGATGATTGTTTTTAATTAAAATGGTGATGGTTCACTCCTTTATGCTCACTGCCTGCTCATGTGCAATGTTTATTCACTTCCAGGACCTCTTTGGGCAGAAATCAACCAGCTCCCACTAAAACAGAATGTAGGAACCTTCAAGTATCCCCAGCCTGTATATGCCACAACCCAGAGCATGCAACATCTACTCTATTCCATGCCATGGAAATGCCATCCTGTGGGCTGCCACACAGTGCTTGCACTTTTCAATATGATGAACCAAACCACCCCCACAGTCAAAAACAGTCATTATGTTTTAGATGTATGTGAGCACCATATGGGGAAATACAGTGTGGATTGGGTTCATCTGCTCACCTACTCTACCAGCGATCAGCCTTGAACATCAGCCAGTCGGTGCTACTTGGGCCAGGGGGCTAGAGATCCCTCTGTGGGGTGGGTGTGCTCACCGGTTTAGCTGTAGCCAATGCTGCAAATAGGTGGATATACCAGGGCCAAAGGTATACGATGGCCTTGAAGTGGTTCATGATGGAAACAAAATAGTTCCTAATCATCACAGGGAGTAAAGCTAAGAAACAGCTTTCCCACTGCTCCTGTGAGGACAAGAAACCAATCAACTTTAAAAGGAAGCTGTTGTGTTTCGTGATGCTTGCCACAGCAGGGAATGATTTTTAGGCTGGGTCTGAGCTGTCATGTCCTTGTCCACAAATCACCTACACTTCCTGCAGATGCTACTTTTATCTTACTCTCTAGTATATGCCGAATGTGCACAGTAGAATTCTTCAAGTGCAAAATGGAGTCTGGTTCAATTTTGCATCATACCTTTTGCAATGATGGGTGCTTTCAGTCCTGTTTTCCTATACGCTATGTTCCCAATTGCTAGGAAGTTTTACAAGCTTGATCTTTTTTTTTCTTTCTTTTTTTTTTCTCTTTTTTTAATTTATTTTTTATGTGAAGAACAGTCTGAGAGGTTCAAAGAGTCTCAGATGCCAAGAAATCAGCCCTCACCTAATTAAGAGCTCATTTACTCCAAACAGAATTGCTACAGTGAGCTACAGACTGTTTCTGATCTGCCTGGAAAACACCTTTTCTGATGATGCCGGATGAAATACCATACACAAGATATTTTTCAAGCTGACTTAGTTCTCTTTCACATGTAATGAAGATAAAAGCTCTATCTGCACACAGGTTTTCTGAGAATCTAACCATATGCACTTGTCTACATCTATATACACAGAGACATATATATACAGGTTATATTAGCAGTCTGTGAAGAAGGTGAATGAAAGGTAACATGTCTTTCTTCCTCTCTACTTTTGTTTTCCTTTCTTATTTGCTTTGTGCCATTTCTTTCTTCTCTGTTTTCTTAGCCGTATTTCCTATAATCATATTTTAACAGGGGTTAAACACAGTAAATCTATTTAGCATATATAGAGAGCATGCACCCATGCATGAATGCAGGTTCCTGAACACACACAGCAGTGCACATTTTCCAGGGCAGGCTAAGGATCAGTAGCCCTCCTCCTTCCTTCCTCTCTTCCCATCATCTACACCGTCCTTCACAGCACGTTCCCGTCAAAGCCCTGTGATGTGGTTGCCATAACATGGAAGTATGCCCTCCCCTGCTCACGCTGCAGCTTACTGAGCCGTCGGTCTGACAGGTGTAAGAATCAGGCTCTGGGCTGAGACTGGTGTCAGAGCCTCACAGTGCCTCACACTTACTGTTCGTGATGAATAGAGTCTGGGATTTACCTGCAACTGGCACGAACAAGCTCCTACTAATGAAACCTGAGCTAGTGTCAAAAAGGAGAGGACTCCCTTAGTTTGTTTATCACCTCATTAGCAAAATTAATTAGCAAAAACACTGCACAATGACAATCACAAATGAATCCCCAGGACATCTACCTGTAGATTTCAGGATGAAACCGTTTCCGGAAGGACTATTTTCTCCAGAACCTGAAGTTAACTCAAGCACTAGCCCCTTTCAGGTTTTCATTTAATATGTGTTTGCAAAGGATATAAGGAAGCTCTGAAAATAATTGGAAGTGCTTGATGCATTCACTGTCTGCAATACTTTGCAAAGCTTCCTCAGAATTGTACATTTTAAACACAAGGATAACATTCAGCAGTATAAAGTCTTCAGGAAAATTAACCTCTGAATTTTCTACTCAAAAAAATATTCTCCATCCTTTACTGAATAAATGACAGCATGATGATAAAACCACAAAAGCAGAGCAGAAATATATAGATTAGGGATTCTCTGGACACCCTTAAAAGCAAAGCATAATTACATTAATAAAATGAAAAGGGAACCTGAAAGCAAAGTCAGGACTCACAGAGTAAAACCAAACAAAAATGTGTTAATTAAATGCCAAATCAAACTGGTGCGGTTTTTAACAAGATTTTCGGTCTTGCAACGATTTGCTTATTCTGCTAAACAAAAGGAAAGGAGTTTCACAGCATGGGAGCTGAGAAGAGAAACACCCTAAAACCGACATCATCTATTTAACAAACAGAGCTGGGAAAAGAATTTTTATTCAGCTAATAAATAGGTATTGTTTTCTTTAACTACTGGTAAATGTGCACCAGAAAGAAATAGAAAATATTTCGGTTTTACTGTCTTATTCCCAGCCCCTTGCCATTCTGTTCTGTTCCAAAAAATTTGGCAGCTGCTAAGCAGCCAGCAAATGCGAGTGACGTTCCAGAGAACGGAATGACCTTGCCACCAGTAAATCCATGTGGACAGGTTGGAAGAAAGCTCATGTCTACAGGGCAAGACAGACAGATGACAGTTTTTTCCCAGGGTAAGACAACTCACTTGGTGGACACAACAGACAATCTGGCTACTGCATCTGTAATCCAGATGGTCATTAGTATTTGAGAATGGTTCACTATTACCGAGCCCAGTCTAGTTCATTTAATGTAGATGACCTTCTTTGCATCACCTCCAAACCAGACAGTCACTGCTTGCCTAGAGGACCCCCAGCTTTAAATACGATGAACATTAAAGAACACTACTGCATGCAGACCCAGACATTTAGTTTGTGCTGGCATTTGTGCAGTTTATGAAAAGTACAGCAGGAACAATACACCGTATTTTGAGACATACCACCACACCCCTTGACAGGTTTCCAGTGTGCATAGTTTGGGTACAGTGAGGGGTTCTTTTTTGGTTTGCTTTGTTGGTTTTTTTTTTCTGAAACCATTTGAAGTTCAGATTTTCAAGTGATAAAACGGGCAGAGTTTCTCTAAGATCTAAGATTATCAGCTGAAGAGCTGAATCTTAAAGCTCTATTTTAAAAACCATGCAGAAAGCGAGCTTTGAGAGGGCTGAAAGAACAAGTATGAGAAGACTGGATGCAAAATAGATCTCAGCCTTTTCTTGAATTTTAGATCATTACCGCTTGACATTAAAATAAGTATTATGTATTGGGCAAATAATGCATTGTTAAAAGATATGGGAGAGGATTAAAATAAAATTTACCTCAGCCTATTCCTCTAACATTTTTCTTTTTTTTTTAGGTAAAGTAAAAACACAATTTGGAGACTAAAACTCTGGAATCTTTTCTTTGTTTCTCACTGATTTTATGGTTCATTGGAACAGTTCAAGTATTTCAGCAGATTTGTGAGAGAACTCCCTAAACCCTTTCTTCAATTCTGTAAGCATTTGTATATGGTCTTCTTCATCCTTGAGATGGGAGCTAATATTTTTTTTTTTAAAAAAGGAATAATTGTAACCAGGTCAGTGTTTAAAGTTTACCATGGAAACATACCAGAAAGATGTTGCAGATGTCCAGAAGACGATATTTATCTACCTGCACAATTAGGTGACACATAAATTATCCTAGAATTAATATGGAAACAAATGAGATTCTTGTGTTTGTAATTTATTTTAAAAGCACTGCTCACTGGATTTCAGTGAAACATCATTTTGTGGTTAAGATTCTTGAGAAGAATATGGGTCATTTGCATCCAGCTCTCATAGATTTCCAGGATGGTTTGGTACAAGTGACATAAGATATTGAAAGATATTTTCATGCCCAAGATTTACCAGGGATTTACGTAGGATTCAGGAGACTAAACCACTAGGCTGTATCTCCAAGGATGTATTTAGGCTGATCAGAAAGATTTAAGAATGACTGTAGGAACTGTAAAGCCTCAACCATTTGGATCATATGAGAAGTGTGTAAATTGTTTGCAAGAGGACATAAACTCTCATTTGCATCACTAGTTCTGATGGCTGCTCTGTTGTGGTTCAGTGAAAAGCAACAGCTACATACAGCCTGATGGAGAGCCAAACCCATTTTTTTTAGCTGACACATCCTTGAAAATGAATCAAACCAGCAAATTTAGCCTAAAAATCAAGAGGGTGATAGTCTTCTTCATTTTAAACAATTTCTTTTTATCCAACAAATGGGCCACACTCTTTTTAACGTGACTTAGGTTCTATCCCTACCCAGAAGAAATCTCACCTGATTATACACTTCCTGTCCTTTCCAATGGAAAATGAGTCACTGTATCCAAAAGCATGAAAGGTGGCACTGGAGAGAAGAATAATAAATTAAAAGAGTTTGAATTTAGAGCCCACTGACAGGAAAACTCTGGAAATGAGGAATCCTAAGCTCTGTTCCTTGCTTCAGGATGACAAATGTTTTGTTCAACTAAGGCTTTGGATGATTGAACACTGTAGTATGAAGTCTGGGTGTGGCTCCATAACTCAGTTACCCCTCTCCAGGAAGCAAGACAACTTCCCTTCTCTTTCCTTTTATCCATCCTGGTATTATATTAGCATTTTCAGAATCAAAATTTTCAGGGCAAGGATAGGTCGTTGTCAAAACCCACGTGGAAAGAGCTGCACATAAGGAGGCCCATCCCAAGCCAAAGACACTTTTTTCTCAGCTCTCCATTCCTCGACACCCAGTACACTCGATATACCTAATATCTGTTCTAGAAAAAACCCAGGAGCTCTGGACCATGGTCACCTACCGTGCTCATAACCCCGTTCCTAGCAAGGCACTGCAGAGCAGCAGCGCAGCTGCCACCTCCCTGTGTCAGCTGGGCTCATTGTCAGGCGGGGACGCCCCGGGAGGCACAGCTGATGTTTGTGCTCCTGCACAGATGGGCGCTTCCCTTCCTGCCCTGGTGTTTGCTGGACTCCCCGAGCAGGGCCTGCAGCAGGGTGGACCTGAACCCTGATGTCCCCTGGTCAGCCTTGTCCTCCATCACCCCTCCCCAGTGCCCTTCAGCTGGGGAGCTCTGCTGTCTGTCCCCACTGGACACTGGCACTAGGGTGACCTCTGCAGCCTCAAACTCTTTTGCAACAGACACCAAAACCCCTTCTGCGTTCTTAAAAGGTCAGTTCAGAAAGCAGCACATCAGCAAGATAAGGACAGTCCTCAGCTGCCAGAGTTGCCTATGAAAAAAAAAAAAAAAATTAAAAATCTCCACAACCGTAAAAAAAAACGAGTGAAGTACTAAACACCACTGGATTTCATTCCCTTCTCTTTACATCCCGACTAGTTTTCTGACAGTGTTTCCAGAGTTTCAAGAGGGGGAGCTAGTTAGCTAACAGAGTCCAGGTTCTTAAAAAACTTCCTTGACAGCAGCCCACAGCTTTTAAGATTTTAGGTGAAACAGAGTGAAAACCGAGTTCACAGCTTCAAATTCATTCCTGAGAAGTACTTTGTATGGCATTGCTACTCCTGCCTTCCCCATAAACCTGACTGATTATTGAAGATATCACATAGACACAGCAAGAAAGCTGATTATGTCTCGACAAGCAAAAAAATATAAACAGAATTTTTAATCATAAGACACACAAATGAGCTTGTAAAAACCTTAAGAATGTCTAATATACAGATCTGAATAACCAAGGGAACATAAACTTACATACAGAATGACCTGTGACTGAAATTCTTGCATCAAAGATTTTATCATGGTACAGAATTCTACAGAAGAAATGTCAGGGAAGGACAGTGGCTCTTATCTATGCAGATGAGGAGTTTTGCTCACAGAAAGATGAAATGAATTCGCTTGTCCTTAAGAATCGTGGAGGAGTCCTGGGCCTTTTCAGAATGTTGTACCAGCTTGCTTGTTATATGGAACAGCAAGCAACTTTTACAGTTCTTGCTGTCTTTTGAGTTTTCAGAACAAAGATCAAACATAGTCCCTTTGTGTGGTTTATCTCTACTTTCGCTATTCTTCTTCCTTAGTTATAAACTCCCTACCCACGCACACACCTGTGTGCTCATCTGCCCTGGAGGGGTTGTAAGTGGCGGAGCCCTGCTCCTCCCTGGGCAAACATTCTCACAAGTGTGTGGCATGTACCGGGAAATGTTGTAATCCCCCTAAGAGAGCTCACTGTGAAATGGCATGCAAAGTTTTGTGCAAGAGCATTTTCTACTCCATGAATACAATCACAGAATGGTTGGGGTTGGAGGGGACCTGAAAGTTCCAAGCCCCCAGACATGGGCAGGGACACTTCCCACTAGACCAGGTTGCTCTAAGCCCCATCCAACCTGGCTTTGAACAAAATATTCAAACTTTTTTTTTTTAATATATTCTTTTAATTGAAAACAATTTGGCAAAATTACCACTTGTTACTCGTCACTGGAAGTGTTCAGCAGGCTACAAGTGTTACACTGCATTTGTCCCATCCAACTCTATGAAGCCAGGCAGTTCAAATGGCAAATGACTTCTATAAGTCCTTCTTCTCACCAAGCTCTCACTCTAAACATTGACACCTGGCAACAGTGGAGCTGTAAAAGGCCTGTGTTGTGCTCTGAAAGTCACACATGTACAACTCCTGTTCTAAAATCATGTGTATTTCTCATTTTTGCTACAAAGTGACACTGTGACAGGTCAGATCCCACTGCATGTAGCTGTTGCCAAACACTGACTCCATTCCTCTTTATTCCATTTCTGACTCTGTTTTTTCTAAACAGTGTTTCATGGCCAAAATCATTTGCTGAGCTAAAGCAAGTAGCATATTACATTGCCATTGTCAATGTCCCTCCACAATTCTGCAAAGAAAATCTCCAACAGTTGATATATCGACTCTTGTTTTCGGTAATGTTACCTTCCACAAGGGGACAAATCTGTTCCGTGGTCAAACTGATGCTATTTAGATGCACGTCTTGCTAAGAATTAAGTTGAAGTCAGTGGAATTGCTGTCATTTATTTCATTCAAGTCTTGACTTAGAATTGTAATGCTATTGGGAGTTCTAAGAATATGAGGAATGTCCCAGAAAACTCTAGGATTTCATACTCTGGAAACATTAATTTTTCATTTGTTTGCATAATTTTATGTTTGCATTTTCATTCTGTATTTTGAACGTGATGATGTAATTTTCTTTCTGCTTTGCATGTCAACAGCTTTACTGATCGACTTCCTCCCTTAGACACATGTCAAAAGAGAGTACGAGCTGATTGTCACAGAAACAACAATACTTTTGGTACATTTGCCAGCAAATTCCACTCCTGATACACAAAGCTATAAGCAAAAGAGATCAATTTAGAACAATCCAGCCAAGGCGAGTCACTGCAGTCATTGCATCCCAAATACCATTGTGGCTCCCAGATGAAAGCATGAAACACAAGGAGCTTTCCATTACACTTTAGTTGCTTTGCAAATACTAACCACTGGAAAAGGATCCTAATAGTAGGAAGGGTGAGGAGGTGTGCAATATGACATCTGCAAGAACAGCACAGTAAATAACAACTTTAATGAACAGCAGTAGTAAAGCAATATAAATTTTATTCCTTTTTCAGGTGTTTTACCACTTGCATTTTACTCCTGGAGACAAAGAAGTAATTGTGTGTTTACTGAGAGTACTCAGTGATCAGTGTCTGTTAAGGTGATCATGGTACACTGAAGATGCAAAACCACTGATGCAATATTATTCAGGCATGATGCTTAAATCCGAGAAGGCTTGGCTCTCCTAGTGGACTGAACACAATCCTGCTCTTCCGTCTTGATAAAATGCACAGCTGTATTGCTTTCCATGGGCACCTGGAGAAGTGCTGGGAAGAGACAGGAGTCTACCCTTAACTGACAGATACTTACCTACCAGCCAGCCAGCTGGACAGTATGAGAGTCTTTCAAGAGCATTGCAGATGCAGAAGTAGAGGGAAACATGAACAAGCTCTGAACCTAAGGGGAAGCATGTATCAGCAGAATCTTTGCAAATTACCTTGTGAGTAGATATACTGATTTTAATCACTTTTGCATGACAAATTGTGTCACTGTGGTTGCACACCACAGCTCACAGTTATGAGGCAGACTCTTCCCGAGTCCTTTATGAGCTTGAAGTAGAGAAGCAATCTGAATCACTATTGTCTAAAACTTTTCTGAACTAGAATTTAATATTGCTCTACAAACGTCAAGTTATTGGATTGAAACTAGTGTGTTATTTACTTTGCTGCTAAGAGTTTCCTACTTCAGGAGAATAATGTTCTCAATTTCAGCTGAATGGTTTATTTCAAGATATAAGATAAGGCCCATCAAATCACTTTGTTTTATGATTATTTGGATAGTGTTTTCTGCC
The DNA here is from genome assembly GCA_020746105.1 of Trogon surrucura. Classification (NCBI taxonomy): domain Eukaryota; kingdom Metazoa; phylum Chordata; class Aves; order Trogoniformes; family Trogonidae; genus Trogon; species Trogon surrucura. Next base: position 18,908,196 of record CM036618.1, on the reverse strand, counting down.
TTGATGATGGTATGAAGTTAGCTGGTAGTGGAGGTAGAGATAGTGCTCATCATTCATTGTCTCTGTGGATGAAAATAAGCTGTCTCTTATGTTCTGAGAAAGGACGCAGTTTCTGTTCAGAACACGAAACTTCAGGTGAATTTGTTTGCTACTCAGGAGATCAAAATTTTCCAATTTTGGGGGGATGGGAATGGCGTGTGAATATCTGCCCCTAAGCTCCCTCTTCCCTGCCTTTAATCTTTGTGCTAGCCAAATACAGTAGGCATTGACGGGACAAGAAATAAATAATATCCTTTGTTCGTAGTATGATGTTCCAAGGTGAGGTCAGTCCGAGCTTCAGAAATTGATGAACAAAGCAGGGGAATTGTAAACATGACATGTAGAAAGGAATAAACTTTCGGGTGCTTCTGTCTTCCTCTTGTTATACAAAATTACTCCTGAATTAATTCCCAGCCCTGATGGCAGCAGCAGAGGGAAGAGGGAGCTGGTGATAAAATAAAACAGAGAGGCATCTTCTAAGGCTGGGTTGCTCCGTTCCAAGTCTGGGCCTCTCAGGAAGACATGTATGGAGTCATGAAGAGAAGGCTGGAGTCCCACTCTAGTGGTGTCTTTCTAGTGGTGGTCAACCTGCTCCAGGGCTGTTTACCACCCTGTTCCTCATTTCTATAGGACTGACCACAGTCAAAGAGCAGACACCAGAGCACATAGCCCACTAGTCTAATCCAGTTCAGCAATTCCTAAATATTTATTCTTAGTATCTAGTTAAAGTTAATACTCTTTTACCATGACATTATCACTTTTTTTCTGTGATAAAAATACAAATCTTAGTAGCAGCATTTAAGACTCCCCGACAGAATCTTTACTCCTGTAGAGAGATATTTGTAAAACTTATGTTTTCCTGCTTTCTATTTAGATTCCATGGCTTTTACAATTATATTGAAATGGGGCCATCAGCTGAACAGCAGTGAACTTCTAGCTGAAGCCTACAAGCTTTGTGGGACTTGTTTACCAGGCTTGCGAATTTTGGCAAAGAGGCAGCTCTAGATTTTCAATTAAATTAACAGATTTGCGCAGAGCCTTAATGCCTGACCTGGAGTGTTCATTAGAAGGGAAATTGATGCATCTCTCTTTTAATTCCTTACTTTTCTCAGATCTTAATATGAGCAGGTGAGAACAATCACTTTCAAACCCATGGGCAACATTCCTTCCTCCCATTCCTGTCCTAAAATTTTCATGTGGCAGTTCAAAAGTCTTTCTACAGAGCAGTTTTCTTGACCATAACGGGGCCATCTAGAAAATCAGGTCTAGAAAATCCAGCCGTGGTGAACAGCTGAGATACCACAGAGCTAGATAACATACGTTTAGAGATCCAAACTTCCCTGTTCAAAACTTTGGGCTTCTGACAGCCACCTTCTGGCTTCTGGGGTTGTACATCTATCAGGACATCATTCCACTTAACTGGTTCACCCAGGGACCTTCTCTGTACATCAAGTGTCTCCATGCAGCTCAGGGGTGTTTCTTCAACTTCGGGATTTCTGCTGTTCTGGACAGTCATGATCCACCACAATCTCATTGACACACTTATTTCTCCCTTGCTTACCTAACCTTTACCTATTAAAGAAATGGCTGAATTCCCCAGAGAACCCAAAAACCCACTTGCATTCTGCAGAGTCCTTCACACTGCATGGATTCGAACAGAAGTAATCTATGGACCCAAGTCTTCATTTGTGATTCAAGTTGAGCAATCCCAAAGAGGATGAGGTAAAGGTTAACCCTTCAGATGATACTGGCATAGTTACAACAAGACCAGTGGTCAGTTTTCTAGTACCTTTTGTATATGGAGTTTGAAAGGCACCTGGCTATTAGTGAAATGCCTCCTGGAGTGTTTGTAGGTACAGTACCAAGTTTCCAGCTGCCTGGGTGGCATTGTGCTAATTGCCAACTGGCGTTTGGACTATATACACAAAAGATGTCTTGTGACTGCCTGTCAGTGATGTCACAGCTACGTCAATAACCTTCAGTAAATACACAAAGTCTGACTTTTATCCTTTCCCTTAGAATTTCCATTACATAATACCTAAGAGACTCTACAGGCATTGCATTTCTAAGGCGATTAGTGCATTTCTTGAGAAGCTAATGTCACTTGACCTCTGGCTTCATGCCTTAGAACTCCACAACTGGTGCAAGTATTAACCATCCAAATGGCACTTCTTGTTGTGCCTGCTGCCTCATCAAACTGCTACATAAATGCCTTAAATGTAAATTGCTTTAAAGCCACTCTAAATGCAGGAAAATATTGCAGAATAATTAGGAAAAAAAAAGGATTTTCCCTCTCTCATCTCCCGATACAGAAACCTCCAAGCCAAAGTTAGTTTTCCTAAGAATTCACAATTAAAATCTTAAGTCTTCTCTGTGTGATAAAAAAAATACTTATTTTCTTTCTCATAGAGCGGGATTAAATCGACCATGTTTACTATGCCTCCTTATAGGCAGTACAAGCAGACCAGAATCTGGAGTGGCAATAGCAAAACCCCAGAATGAAATAATGTGTTCACTAACTGAAGTGCTGGATGACTCTCTGTGGTAGTAGAAAGCAACATATTCCATTTTGCTTACTGCCAAAAATACGTACATAAAAGCAATGGGACCAGCATGCTGTTTCAACTTAGGTATGGGGAAAAGATCTGTAGTTTCCTCATGCTCTCAGCTACCTTTCTAGCCTCAGTCACAATGCTTCAGCTGCTATTAGGTTTGCTGTGGGTTGTCTGGTCACGGGTGACAGGCTCTCTGGGGCAAGAGGTGCAAGATGAAATTCATGCTGACTGACTTTCTGGGCTGCAGAGGTCTCATCGTCACTGGCAGCAGTTCTGAGGTAGAGAAAAACACAATGCATCATAACACCTCAGGTCTTTGGAAAGTGGATTTGAATGCATTATAGTACAAGAAGGCAGCTGGGGAATTTATTAACCATGATTTTAGAAAATTGAAACACTGCTTTATAAAGTAGACTTTTTGCTTTTTCAAGACTAAGTCAGATTTGAGTTCAGTGCTCACTGACTAAACCTTCGTTATGAAGTAACAGCAGCATCTCATGTCATAAAAAAAGAGCGTATTTCACATTCTCCTCCCAAACCTCTGCTGTCTTCTGCATCTGAAGCTTGAGACTGGAGAGTGCAAGGGGTTTAGATATAGAGAAAGGAAATGAGCATTGACCTTGAAAAAGAGTCGTGCACAGCATATGTTTTGAAACACTCATGCTCCTTTACCAATTCCATAATTTTCCTCCTCCTGTTTTTGGGGTGTCTGTCTATATTTGCACAGTATGTGTTTCACAGTGAGGGTGTATGTTTCAGTGTTCGAACACTTTCAATCTCTAACAGCTATAGCCAGCTACAATTAGCAAAATCAACTGCCATTTTGTGAGATAAAACTATCTTGTTTTAACAAAGAAACAGAAGCTGAAGACTTTAATGTTCTCAGTGGTAACTTCCCGAGGGTCTGGTTTTCTCCAAACACTTCCAAAGCAGCACGATGTGCTTGCATTGTATGAAATGCCATTGATTTTAAATTATTGCTTTATACGTATGTAAGCATTATATTAAATAGCAAAGGCTCAGAGGATCAGTCTTGCTTTTTAAATAGGTGAACACTACTCATTTCAATGTTTGTTTCTTGGTCAATCATATTAAAAAATATTTTATTTCCCTGATGCATTATTTAAAAACTATTTTATGTTCCAAGTTAGTTCTAGGATAAACCAATTTAAGATAATGAACCTAATTCTTCCTTTTGTTTATCTCTGCTTAATGCTTCTCTGCCAGAGATAATGCTGTTTTGTAGGTGGCAGCTATTAACTACAGAGATACGAGGATTTGAATCAAAAAGAACCTTCCCATTGCTAGCTGCTGGTATTATTCTTTTTCTTCCCTCTCCTCGAAAGCTTTGCCATGAAGACCCTCTGAAATGTACTTCAGGAACACAGTGTTGCACTGCCAAGTTTATCACTCTCTGTTCTGTAACTGGATTTTTTTTTTTCTGTGCAAATGGGTATCCCAGCAGTTACAGATACAGCAGCTGTCCTGGTAGCCTGTATAGGTGGGCATGTAGGATTGCCATGTCATGGAGAGCTGTAATATTTGGAGGATAGCTAGAAAGCATTCACTTTAGGAGAGCAAATTCCCACTAAGCCAAAACGTAAGGTTCAGCAGGAAAAAAAAATCTAATCAAACGTTTTTTTCTTTGAAACCCTCAACATTTTATGAAAATAGGAAACTTCACTAAAATTCCAGTTGTCCTGCATCAGTAGGAGACCTGCATCACCTGCATCCTCTGTGCAGACTTGTTGCATCAACAGAGGAGCCTGAGTCTCCCCTGACTCAAAATAGCACCCAGACAAGCTTCTTTAAACCAGGTTGTTCAGGGCTTCCCAGGGTTTCCTTAGGCCTGATGCTCTCATGTGCTCCAAAGTCCTGAAAGTCAGGCAGCAAAGCTGCTCTAGGTGTCAATTACATCAGTTACCAGCTCACTCTTCAAGGCTTTCCCACTCTGCGTCAGTCAGCCAGGAAAATCCAAATATTTCTTTTTTTTTTCCCTTCTCCATTTTTCTTTGTGAACTCTGTTACAGACAAAAAGCAAGCAAGATTCATTCTTGCTAGAAATCTAATGACCACAACATGTTATGTTATGATAAAGAAATTAGTCTCGCTGGCCTAGTTTAGTTCATTTACTTTATTCACTCCAATTTGCTATTTTTTTTTCTGCAAATCAATATATAATCTGGATATCAAAACAACCTTCAGTTTCTGTAATATTTTGTGCTGATGAACTGACACATAACAGCTTCATAACAGCTAAAATAATGCAACTTCAAGAAATAGTACATTGGTAAAAGTAATCTCAGAACTGGTAAAACTCATTGCAACCAACACAAGTTGCATAGAAGCAGAAGGCACTATCTGTCCTCCGTAATCTCAGTAATATACACCTCAGCAAGAGATTTCTAGGAAATATATTGGAATTTGTCCCATATACATCACACTGTTTTCCATTTACCCAGACCAGTTTCCTTACCAAAGAGTATGCTTGATCAATTCATGAAATCAGTGATCTGTATTCTTCTAATTCCTCATGGGTTAGCTAAGGGGGAGGCTAGCTTATTTTATTACCTGAATTATTTTTTTCTCAGCTCACAAAAGGACCATACTGGATGCAAAGAACAAAGGCCAAATGTTACCCTCATCTGACACGTAACAAACAGAAAAGAACAAAGTGGGGCAGGAGGTGGAATATGTGACATAATTCTACAATATCCATGAGAGCAGCTGGCAGCTGCATATCACCAAAGCATTCTACTGCGTTCAAGATTTTACAGCAGTTTCTGACTTCTATAAAACTAATCCCATATTTTTTACAGTTTAGCTTTCAGAATTCATTTTCAAAATAAGGCACAGACATAGAAAAGTATTGCCTTGAAAGCACTTTACATAACTGTTTCAGTAATGACTGTAGGTAACTAAAGTGATATGCACAGTGACTCAAAGCAGCTAACAAGGAATCCATTTAAAATACCATCTTTCTAGTTTCACAGGCATCCATGGAGCTATAAAAAATCTGTAATGTAATATGCTTGTCAGGTGACTAATGACCAGAATTAATTTGTTTTCACATCCCAAGATTCCTTTTCTGTTTTATCAACATTTAATTAAAACCATTCAAACCCCTTTGTAGAGTGCGAGTTGCTCCACAAATTCAGCTACTATAAAAGCACTGAAAACAAGTGAAAATGAATCTTGGTGTACAGTGATACTTGCCATAGCAATGAGATCTGGTCTTGACCTGAGCTTCCAGGTTTAGGCTTATCCCTGAAAACAGCAACTATTCTCATGATAGACTTGAAGCACAGGTGAGTAACCTTATTCAGGGATATGACCAAACCGAAAATGATTGCTAGCATCTTGAGTCCTATTTTGTGTTGTCAATTTCAGAAGATTTTTGGGTTTATTCCTTGAAGGCAACAATTTCAGTTGAAAGAGAAGAGTGAGAAGAATAAACCGATTAGGTGGTGAAGGTCTCCTGGTTCCATTCAATAACCATCCATGCTATGAGGTTTGCAGTGCAAGACAAGTGTTTGCTGTGCAACCTGTTCTCAGTGGCTCCACTCAGGAAGTTAAATTTGCTCTCCAGAAACCAATCTGACGTAACAACTCTTACCATGCAAATGTACTTGCCCCTGAACTACCATCCACACTCTAGCAGTGTGCCCCAGTCGCAAAGAGGATCCTACTGTCTCAGTAAGGTGCAAGATGTGGCCTTCTCCCACTAACTTTGTAATGCGGTGATCGAAACAGAAATCATTTTCAAAAGCACCTGAGTCAGAATAATGAAGATTCTTTTCCAGTATGTCACATCTAATGACTAGATTTAAATGACGACCTAATACTTAGAGAATATCCCATTTCAAAGTGCTGTATTCGTTGGCATGCTATTAACATACAATGCCATCTTTGTACAATAGCATTAAAATGATCAACTTGTCAAGTATTCATCCAGTCACATGTTGACTTTTAAAATTCTCTTCTGTACTTTTAGCATTAAGGGAAATGAGGGAGGTAAGCTCCAAATCACATATGCATTTTTTAAGGTGTTCCCCCGTGAGGACAAATTGAGTGTCATCACTCAAATCATAAAGAGGGATTTTAAGGCAAGTACAGATTAAATCAGTTCTCAATGTTCATGCGGAATATCTGCAGCACAGATGGGATTTCACCCAAATTTCTTGAGTTCTCATCCAAAATATCATACTTCCATTTTATTTTAATGATTTAATGTCTGGATGAAAAGTTCTTTAAACAAAAGGTTTTGTCTTCTTAATCACACAACACCACTTTGGAACTTTCTGCTAACAGCTCTAGGAAAAATCTTATAAATTGGATGTCTTCTTTATATATAATACGGGAAATTATATGATTTAACTCAGACAGCTAAAGCCAACATTTATCTCATGAGATATTCACATCGGGTTTGTTTTGCATACATTGTTATAATTCCGTATGAATACGGCTCCCACCAGCAATGATGTAAAGTGTCAAAAGATTCCAAGTTATTGCTTAAAATGTTGCACCAATTCCCAACATTTGTACCCTGGAGGTAGGGAAAAGTCTGGCATTACATATCACTGTCTTCTAAATAAGAACATCTTGAATAAAACAGCCACAGTGAAGCACTGTGATTGGTGTTAAGTCTGTAAAACTAATATTTCAGCAAAGTAGCAACAGCTCTCAATCGACAGTTTGGGATTAAATTTATCCTGTAAAGGTGAATACAAAGAAAGATTTTGCAACAGGACAAAACAGGGATTTGTACTCACATCCCTGTAAATTGCTGAAAGTCTTCAAGTAAAGTCAGGATTTTCCAAAAGTGACTCAGAAAAGGTTACTAATTCACAGTTTCTTGTCAAATTGGCAATTTCAGGTCTTCTCTAAGGAAGAACAACAGAGTAATATCTTTTGAACTCTAGATCAAACAAGAAAATTACTACTTAAGGATGCAATACATTTTACATTGCTAAAATGAATTAGTATCCTAAAAATGAAGAGTGTTTGCAATCTGATTTGCAATTTTTAGTTATTTTTAGACAACTAATGAAATGACACAAAGCAACAGTAGGAAAAATCTGGCCAGCTAGAGAAAATGTGGGCTTTAAAGTTGATCTGAATTTTATTTCTGGTGCTTAATTTCTGCTTTCACTTAAGGAAACAAAACAAACAAACAAACAAACAAAAATGAATTAAAGAAAGAATTTAAAAACAAGAAGAACAGTCTTTCTAATCACACCCAATTTGGCCTCAAGAAAAATTTGTCACAATTAACATCAAGTGTATTGTCTTCAAATAGAATAGACACGAGTTTTCAAAAAAAGCTTGACCTACATGGAAAATTGTGAACAGTTAATAACAATCATATTTTGAACAATAAAACATTTTTTTTAGAAGTTCAAATGCCTCACTGGTGTTAATGGAAAAGTTCTCTTTTATTTTATCCACAATTTCACACAGACCTTTTAATGATCTCTAACTTAGGAACAACTTGGTGAATTGCTTTCAAACACCACAGAAACATTTACCTTTAGATTTTACCTAAAGCACACCCAGATATTTACAGACAAAACATATCTTCTCAGCTCAGATTAAAGGATGAGGGCTAATACAAAACTTTTCAGCCATTATTTTGGACAGGTTTTTCCTCTTCCATGAACTACAGAAAAACCTATCACAGCTTTCTTGGGAAACGTAACACTGTGTTGCATGTGGCTATGTGGCAGAGATGGCATTTCTACAGATAGAACTCTGATCGTCATCATCCACTGGACTCCCATTGCTATGTCACACTCATTTTCAGTGAAATCCAACACAGGTAGTGTTATATTTCCTAGTGACTTTCTTTTTTTCTTCCTTTACCCTTTTCAATTCATTTAATAGGTTACTAAGACAGAACATATAGGGTTCATCTTTGACTGCTAATAAATTATTAATCACAATCTACTAAAGAGTTTGCAGCAAAATTGTACCTGTCACAGTAAGCCATTCACTTCTGTCACTTTCAGACAGCACTGGCACAGAAATATTTTCTCTCACAAATATCTAATATTCCCACAGTTTCCTCCCAAACTCCTGTATTATCTCACTCCTGGAGTATAAAATAGCATTTGCAAATGCAACGGGAACATAAAACAGATTAAGAAGTGTCTTGAACTGCTCCCTGCAGAGTTCTGTCTTCACACGTAGGCTCTGTCGGTTTATATCTCCCTTTGTGTCCTCAAGACATCTCGCTGCTCACAGGCCAGGTTGCCGTTGAGGGGAGGCTGTTTCCTGGGTGCCACGCTGCAGCAGGCTTCTGCTCTCTCCAAGCCTTTGCATTATCCCTGTAATTAGTTCACACAGACTGATTAAGAACAGCATTCTTAAGCCTGGGTAACTAGAGTTTGTTTTCACTCCTCCAGATACTGAATCCAGCCAGTTAGAGCTTCTGGAAATCTGGATAGTTTTGATCCACGTGCTATGATATAAATATGGGAGCTTAACAAACCTGGACATGGAACTGTTGCTTTAAGACAATGCTATTAATAAAAGAAAGAAAAAGAGAAATATGTAATAAAATCACGGAGACATCATGATTTTCCCACAGTGATTTTTGTGACTTCTTGTTATGGGGTTATGCAGAGGAGTGAAAAACTAAATTGTTACATTTTAACGTTTTGTGTTCTTAATGTTCCCACATTAAGTACAGGAGCACAGACAGAGCAGAAACACTGCTGTGGCTGGCACGGCTCACGGTTCAGTTCGTGCTGAAGTCAAGCATCAAGATACTTACAGAAATAATCCAACATGTATAGAAATGAGTCATATGCACCCTTAGATTTATTAAAGTTTCACAGATAGCACTTCATGCAGTTATAAATACTTCTTGTTCAGAAATTAAATTTTAACAGAAATTTTTGTCATCGACTTTTAATTTGTTTCTTCAGTATTCCTGCGCAGAACTCCATTATCACTGAGTCTAGTGATCAGTGATTCTTTTATAAGTTCGTATGCTTAACCTAACTTGTTACAATTAGCAGAAAATATATATTTAAAAAAAAATACATGATACAGAAAATACCAGGAGAAACTGTAACAACTTTGACATCTTTCCAGATGGAGGTTTTCCTTCTGCATGAGATAGACAGCAGTTAGAGTTCTGATGGATTTAAAATAATTCAGATCAATCATCTTCCCCAGGGTTAGAGTTAGCCTGGTGTGGGAAGGGGGTTACTGAGGAGAGAGTGTGGCGCTATTTGTTTGTCTGCATGGCATTTGTGAGCCCCTGCAGTACAAACAGTTGTGCAGCTCGGGTGGCTGTCAGAGGGTTTGACTGGGATAGCCCTGAGGCAGCCAGGCTGTGGGGAAGAAGCTGGATGTCAGGATGAGATCCTCTGCTCGCAGTGAAATGAAACTTTGCTCTTATTAAGGAGCACTGCTGAATTGCCGAGAACTAGGCATTTGCTTGTTCTGGCAAAAAGTCAATGAGTGAAAGTAAAATTGCACACACACACCCTTCTATTGTTCTGTTTGGAAACCTTCCAACCCTTTTCTGTGAAATGGGAGAAATGATGAAAACAATATCCTTATCTCAGGATTTGATAACATTCATTTAAACCTCCCCTCTGAAATATCTATCTATTGCAAAAATCCAGGTGAAATTCTCTTTTGTGAGATCTTTAGTTCTGCAATCATTATCACAATAGTTTTCAGCCCACCCACCTGGAATTCCTGAAAGAACTACCGGTATTTTATGCTGAAAGTCCCTTTTACAGAGATCATTATAACTTACATATTAATGAACTAATTTGGTAGAATTATTCTGCACAGTAAGTCATACCACAGCTAACAGTCATATCAAAGGGCTAACTTTTGTGTCTCTGATTATTTTGCAAAATCCTTAATCTTTGCCTGACAGGTTCACTGTAATTTTGCTTCTCCAGGGAAACCTTTATCTCTCATACAAGTTCAGACTCCCCATTTTCATTATCTGTACAATGTGTTGACATATGATATAACGAGCAACCGCACAGAATAGTAACACTGAATGGCGGGAGAACGTCTCCCTGTTTATATTACATGAAGGTTGATTTGATGGGCTGCAGCAATTGCCTCTGAGAGCAGACATAAGAGCAGCCTGACTCTTTCAAGTTGACACTTTGCAAATACCATGCAGGGCTTGCCACGGCTGCATGCTTTGTATCAATTGCGCCAGGAGATACAGTAAATGTCACTCCCCAAAGCCGCACACTACTAAATTAGTCCTAGTGTCAATTGTTATCTGGCAGCGGTCAGTTGCCAAGCCGGCACTGTATTTTCAAGGGCTTGCTGTTTTACAATGAAAAAGCACAGGCCCGAGAGGGCTGAAGAACTACAGACGCCGGCGGCTGGAACATGTGAGGATCGCCAAGCGGGACTATTTCCTTTTGTGCTGCCTAATAAGGCAACTCGTGTCGTTCCCTGGGTGCTTGCTTACAAACAGAGGACCAAATTTGTCCCTCTGTTGTACTCTTTTATAAGCACCGCTGAGTGTAACCAGTGGCAGAACCTGGTCCGAAGGGTACAACTGCAAAAGCAAACACAGTGTGACACTGCCCAGACAGAAGACATATTTTTCCTGATGAGGTGAATGCTGTGAAATGCTAAAGCCCCGCCTCGGCTGCCTGAAGAGCAAAGTGTGTTACAACCTGGGGGTTTCTTATTCTTCTGAACTTCAACCATTGTAGAAGATAAATTTGTCTGGATGTCATGCAAAAAAGCCCACATAAATTTCACATTTCTTATATACAGCATTGTTTCAAGGAGATGATGAAAAAAAAAAAATCACTGGACATGTTTTAATGCTGTTTCATAACATTTCTTTCTGAGCACACAAAACAGTCCGTAAGCAAAGAAAGGAAAAAAAAACATTGCTTTAAGTGTCTTGTCTCACTAGCAAATATTTCTTAGTTTATATCTTAAAATTAATTCAAAGTTACATCTCAATTATTTCTCTGCATGTTGGGTCTTAATCTTCTTCACCATATCTTCATTCTTCTACATAATTGTTAACTATGGCTTCAACTTGATAACTGAAGTTAGACAGCCGCCTTCCAAGACACATTCAGAAGATTTGCCCTAATGCCTTGTCTTCACTGAACACTTTCACAAGAATGTAGAAGTAGTCATAGACTCAGACTCAGGCCCGTCTCCTTCAGCATGGCATAAAATGCCTCTTGTAGGCCAGCATAGTGTGATCTTTTTCCTATATTAGGTCTCAATCTATCTTTACATTTACAGTTAGGATTAAGTCCTCAAATTGTGAAGTGTGGAGATTCCTAAAGATATATTCAAAATATATCTTCAACACTGGGAGTGCAGAGCTGTCTTGCCTTTTCTGTAAAAGTCCTAGCCTTGGCAAAGAATCTCGGAGATAACTTAGCAGACAGCTAGGAAATCACAGATGCACAATTTCATCCTCTCTGATTTAGACAGAAGATAATGGGTCTTTGAAATTCAAAGCCTCTCTATTGCCACTGACCCTGTTCTGATCTATTCTTCCAGTTTCCCCACTCCCATGTACCCTTAACATCTGTTTCACACAGTAGAGCTGTTGTTAGCAGTGTGCACAGATCCTCACGTTCAGACCCGACTTGTGAGTCTGGACCTCATATGGTGGCAAAATAGACCTCAACTATAATTCATATTCACTTTCCTGTCATAGCAAAGACGAGCAAAATGCTGGACAAGGAACACGTTTACTGGACTGAGAGAGAGCAGCATGAGGTTGTGATATGTGTGTACTTGGCACATAATAGGCGAGCAGCCTCAGAGCAGCATGTTCCCACCTTCCACCTGGATGTTGTCATGTAGAGTCTTGAAATGTTGGTCTTCTGGAGGAGCCTTCTTTGTTTGATTGGTGTCTCACTAGCAAAGAAAACAAAGACATATGAGTCCCATTCCTCTCTTACCTGGTGTAAACCTGAATTTACTGATGCCAAATGAGGTACTCTGAATATATATCAGTGCAACTGAGTCAAATTTAGCCTTTTTTTTTAATATAATGAAAGGAAAATGTCCTGCAGGTAGGTAACTTTTTTTTTTTTTTTGAGAATGTTATAAAACAGCTCATAAAAGATCCCACCTAAACAATAATATCTTTTGAGATGTTTATGTAAAATAGAGAACCTTTTGCAGAATAAAACGTCAGGGTGTTACAAATCTTCAGAGACACCCACTGCCTTCTTCCTGGAACTGTTCCTGCTGTCTTATCTCAGTGCTAGGATTTGTGACTGATGCTTGCTATGGTGCCAAATCTATCATGGGGATACCCTTGTCAGGGAGAAGAGATGAAATTAGTGGTATTACAAGAACTTATGCCAAGATACAAATTTTCTAAACAAAGGGATACTTGAAGAGGTCGTATAGACAGGCAAATGGCTTGATTTAACTAGACCACCGTTCACTTTCTCTCCAGATGCATTCTCTACATGTATTTTCAACTAGTAAGCTTTAAAACACTACAAAGTGTTATCTACTTCTGCAACATAATTTCACTGTAAATAGACTGAAGGACCTCTCTGCCACAAGCACCAAGTGACTTAACTTCCTGAAGCTATCAGGTTTCTCAGAGCTCTTACTGTGCGTAAATATGGAAGGGGGTGACAGGATTTACCTAATTCCTGGTGAAGATAAGGGAGTCATTTAACAGGCATTAGCAAGTATTATACCTACTCTATTATTCTTTCTCACTGATCACTCTTAAAAGACAGCAGTATAGCCCTTTTAATATGGCACAGAGCTAGAATGGAGACTATTCCCACACCAAACTTCTGCACTTTTCCTGGTGAGTTACACAGCATACCATTTTTCTTTGTATCCCTTCAAGCAATACAAGGAACAAACTTTCAGAAGAAAAAAAAGCATGGTTTTGCTTATTCCAAACTACCTAGCTCACCCAGGCCTTCAAAATCTCAATTAATTTCTCACAGATACAGGTTTTCAGGAAGTTTCACCATATCTGCATTGAGACACGCACTGAACTTCCAAGATAGATTTTTTTGAAACTGGATCTCAGCACAAAGGGACAGGAGAAATAGGGCTTCTTGCAGAAAACCAGCCCTGATTCCATTAATTTCACCTCAGAAATCTAAAACTATATTATAAGCTTTTAGGACCTCACAAAAGCTCAGAGATCTGTAAAGAAGATTACAAATTGTGTTTCAGTGAGTTTGTCTTGCACTTAGCCCAAACCTTCAGAGAACTTGCTTCATAATTAGTATTTGTTTAACAGGATTTTTTATGAAAGGATTTCAAAATAAAATTTAAAATATTTGGATTCATATCATCCCTGTTACATGACACCAGTCTAACTTTGTGGATGAGGAAAAAGGTGTGAATACAGGGCTTAAATATTCATACCAGGTCAAAAAGTAGGACTTAGTGGCAGAGACTGGAATATAAAGCAGATCTCTCAACAGCTAGCACTTCTCTTTAGCCACATGTTCACTCTTAGATGTACTGGGTGGCCAAAATAGCAGTCAACATTTCTCACTGCTTAATTTGATAGTCACGGCCTGTGGCAGGGAGTAAAGCAAGAACTGGTTTTAGTGGGTCAGATTGCCTCTCTAGACAGTTTAAAGCTGTTTACTTGCATGAAGTTATTTCAGCCTGGTGAAGCTAATAGAAGAATCAGACGCGGTCACGATAAGGATATTTCAAATAAACTTTTAAAGTAATTATAAATCATCTTTACATCTCATATACAGTGACTATAAGAGATGAACAGAGGTTGCCATTTCTGTTTGTTTTTTGGCAAAATTTCAGACTTTTTGTTTTGTTTCTTCAGCTACATAACTTGAATCACACCCAGTTTGGCTTTGCTATTCTCAGTCAATAGTGATACAAAGTTTTACACTTTCCCAGCGTCCCTGACGACTTGCAATATTATTAAAATGACAAAATAATATCTCATCTCCCCTTTCAACTATTCTTGTCCTGCCTAGCACTATGAAAGAATACAACATGCAAACCCAGACTCAACATTACAAATCTACATACTATTTAGGAATATGCACTAAGTCAACATGCCAAAATACACATACAGTAGGAACAGGGAGTAAAGCAACTCACGAATTGCCAAAATACACATAAGTTCATAAGTTACTCATCATTGACAATCTGCATATACAAGCATGCAGGAAACTAACCGTCCTCATTAGCAATGATGCTTTGCTACCAAATGTTTGCACAAATCTGTGCAGGCACGTTTCTACCGTAAGAAGCCTGCATACACATTCTGAGTGTATAACAAGACTACTTCTATAAACATGCAGTTTGGGTTCTTTTAATAACTTTTCAGGATGCAGACACTGATTTAGTGGTTAGTAACAAAAAGCCCCACGTGATGACAGAAAATCTGAAATTCTTCAACTTGGATGTCTCCGTAACATCAAGGAAAGTAAGATTCACCAATTCCAGTGCTTCTTCCCATGAAATTCTGGGAGATGGTGAGGATACTCAACATCTTCATGGGGTAGTAAGCCCTGCTGTCTTCTCCAGTATTTTTCTGTTTCATTTGTTTTCCTGATGGATCACAGAGCAAGTGGCAATTTAACCCTTGAGATACTAGCAATTTAACCCAGTACTTTGATGTCATCTAGATCAACATAGAGAGCTCCAATGAATGTAATCCAAACCCATTAGATAAATAAACTCAATAAATGCTTTCTTAGCTCATGCTATCTAAAACCTACCCTAAAGACAACACAGGTCTGTCTGCAGCCCTGCATTTATTTTTTTTTTGGCTAGCTAAAGATGCAACTTTTGTATTTATACAAATACTTTGTGTTGTTTCTTACTTAATCATACGCATTCAATTATCCAAGTAATTCATCAACATTCTGCATTCAGGTAGAAGTACTTTAAGTGAATAACTATTCTTTAGGACAAAAGCCAAACAAATTAATTTCAATGATACTGAGTCACTGGTAGCGTAGACCTCAAAGCACCTTCTGGAAAGTAACAATATTGTGATACTTCTATATTTTTTCTGCTAGCCTCTCAGAAGTTCATTCCTCAGAGTTGAACAAAGATCATATCTCTGGACATAATATCTCTCTCCCCCATATTAGATAGAATTTGGGTTTCCTCCAAACAATTACACTTAAGTCTAAGCATTATGGTTTGACATCTTTGGAAAAAATATCACAAAAATGCCAGTACACTTCTAAGAATTTCATAGAATCATAGAATGGCATGGGCTGGAAGGGACCTTAGAGATCATCTAATCCAACCTCCCTGTCATGGGCAGGGACGCCTCTCAACTAGATCAGGCTACTCAAGGCTCTGTCCAACTTGGCCTTGAACACCTCCAGGGAGGGGGCAGCCACAACATCTCTGGGCAATTTATTCCAAAGTCTTGCCACCCTCGTACTGAAGAATTTCTTCCTAAGATCTAATCTAAATCTATTCTCCTTCAACTTAAACCCATTTCCCCTTGTCCTATCAGTGGACGCTCTTGTAAAAAGTCCCTCCCCAGCCTTCCTGTAGGATCCCTTCAGGCATTGGAAGGTAGCTATTAGGTCCCCCTGAAGTCTTCTCTTTTCAAGACTGAACAATCCCAGCTCCTGCAGCCTGTCCTCATAGCAGAGGTGCTCCAGCCCCTGGAATATCTTTGTGGCCCTCCTCTGAACACACTCCAACAGTTCTATGTCCCTCTTATGGTGGGGACACCAGAACTGGATGCAGTATTCAAGGTGGGGTCTCACAAGAGAAGAGTAAATGGGGAGAATCACCTCTCTTGACCTGCTGGCTACGCTTCTCCTGATACATGCCAGGATGTGGTTGGCCTTCTGGGCTGCATGAGCGCACTGCTGGCTCATGTTGAGCTTCTCATCTATCAACACCCCCAACTACTTCTCTTCAGGGCTACTCTCAACCCACTCTGTGCCCAGTTTGTATTTGTGCCTAGGATTGGCCCAACCCAGGTGAAGGACCTTGCATTTTGACTTGTTGAAGCTCATGCAGTTTGCACTGGCCCATTTCTCAAGCCTATCAAGGTCCCTCTGGATGGCATCTCTTCCCTCAAGTGAGTCCATGGCACCACACAGCTTGGTGTCGTTGGCAAACTTGCTGAGGGTGCACTCAATTCTGTCGTCCACGTCGCTGACAAAGATGTTGAACAGCACTGGACCCAGAACAGACCCCTGAGGAACACTGCTTGTCACTGGTCTCCATGTGGACATTGAGCCGTTGACCACAACTCTTTGAGTGCGACCATCGAGCCAGTTCTTTATCCACGGAGTGGTCCATCTGTCAAATCCGTGTCTCTCCATTTTAGAGACAAGGATGTCATGTGGGACAGTGTCAAATGCCTTGCACAAGTCCGTCCTTCCTTCCTTCCTGCCTGCCTGCCTGCCTGCCTGCCTGCCTGTCTTCCTGCCCTCCTGCCTTCCCACCTTCTCTTCTTCTTTCTTCAGTTTAGAGTTTCACTACCAAAGTTGCAGAACCTTTTTCAAAGGATAAAGCTTCATAAGGAAGAAGAAAGAGGAATGAGAAGTGGTAGCTTTGGCGTAATTGTAGTTCACTTCTCAACTTTTACGATGAGTATTGCTTCTTAGTTGGCAAAACACTACTCAATCCACAATGCAGAACTTCTTACTCAAAGCAAGAACAACCTCTTTAAAAAATTACAGGAATTTACCTTTTCACCAGTGCAAATCGAACTAAAATCAAGAAGGCTGTAAACCCAATTTTCTTTTACACTTCTTGTAGGGAGATAAACCACATCAGTGGAAGCACTTTTTCCCATAGCTTGTGAAAGGACGTATTATCTAGGCTACACCAGCTTAATAAAAGTGATCCAACTATATCTATCTATAACTGTGTCTGTAATTTGTGGTGACTCTGTACAGAGCAAAGAGCTGCTTCTTTGGTGGTCTTCACACCAGAAACTGAAGGAAAACTAAAGGTATCTCTAGATCAATTAATGTGCAAGCTGAGAACTAGTAGCTGACTTCAAGGCCTCAGCAGTGTCTGCCTCTTTGTGATGCAAAAGAAAAATGAAATATCAAGTCAGTCTATGAGAGCAGGATCATCTCTGTCTCCACCACAGAGGGAATATTAACTCAAGCAGGAGAAGTTCAAACTTCAGAATTTGTGAGAACCCCTTTTGGAGATAGATCCATCACGTGCTTGCAGATTAGGCATGATAAGACAATTTTACACATTCAACTAACAGTAATTTACACGGTGAGTAGCAAATATGACATACATATGTGCTGACTTTCACATGCTACTTACCTAACTCTTGTGAAACAGAGTACATGCTTTTGTAAATTCTTTAGTGTACACTTTTCCTTCTTTGGCTATTAAATATCTGTTGAAATCTGGCTTAAAATATCTGAAGTAGTTTACAACAGCTTGTCAGATGGATAATAATGTCCTATATACTACAGGACATTGTTCTATAACAAATGTATATGTATCAGAGAAATGGTGGCATTTCCAATATACATTTATTCATATATTCTATCAATACAGATTATGCTGAGTTTTGTACAACCACAATGTGACATTAAAAAGTAGAAAATACAAGTGGGCCTTTTGAAAGAAAAGTACCCCAACCTTAAAACCTAACTGCCCAGGAACATCAGATGAAATACTGGAAGCATTAACAAAATATGGACATTTTCCTAGTGTTTCCTTCTAATGCACACTCATAAACCCACAATTACATAAACATGAACATAAAAAAAAATGAAGAGTTTAACTGATACAATTCTTGAACACAGACATAGTGAAATGATTGCAACCAGTTCTTGGATTCACTCTACAACCAGGGTATGGAAATACAAGGAAGAGTTCAAGGATAGGGATGAGGAAGGTGACGTACTAGACAAGACTCAAGGAACTCTCTGTGTCACAACAAAGTGTTTTGATCAGTGATGCCTGCAAAGGGAAAACAAGTCTGAGGAAAAAGGAGAGAATTTGGCTGTCAAAGAAAAACCTACAATAGCTGTGTGCTGAATTAAGAAATACAAGATATTTTTTCCTACGTATTAGGGTATTTAAAGAACTGAAAGCATTACACAAATCACTATTTGGAACCATTAACACGAAATTCTTTTTAATAGAAAAGGTTTTGTTTCAAATACTGTTTTAACAAGGAAGGGCATTCAGTAGAATGAAGTTCAACACAATTAACATCAGCTACTTCAGCATGTACAGCTATACCATACAAGGGAAAAAAAAAAATCCTAATTTTTTTCCTTTCATAACTGAATATTTTTCTGGCATGCAGGGATATAAACCCCAGAGACCCTTCCCATTACCCAGATTTAATCTAGTTTTGTAAGAAGTTCTACTGCCTGTTTACACCGCAGCCCAGCCCAGGTGACACAGCAATCTTTCCCGCCCACAGAGGGCAGAGGTCTACAAAGCCAGTGTGAGTCAGTGTCTTTCTTCATTAGCTAGTCCAGACTCATGGGGGCACGACTTCCCTGCTGCCTCTCGGTGAGTGGTCCTTTAGCTCCAGCCAGTAGGCACCTGTCTTTGAGATATCACGCTCAGTTCCAGCAGACAACCCAACTAGATTTTTTAGGTCAGTAACTTGTTTAATTTTAGGCCAGTCTCCCAAGTTTCTACCTCAGCAGGTGGTAATATCTGTCAAATGATTTCCTCTCCCAGAGGTGAGTAAAGAAGAACACGGGCTAGAAATAGCAGTGAAAAAAAAAGCACAAGCACTGAATAATGCAATCTTATGCAAGAAACTAATCAAATGCACGGGAAGCAATTTAGCAGTAACACAAAACCAAGATTTGTGGGATTTTTTTTGCTTCTCAAGGCATCATTTAATATAATTTTTGGAAGATGGTCCTTTTAGAAAGTCCAAAACATATGAAAAATGCATGAAATGGACTTAATGGACTGATTTTATTTCCAACAGATACCATTTAAAAAGCTTACATATGCTCCATTTTATTGTTTTTACTTGTAAAAAAGGAGGAATTTGAATCTATGGAATTATAATTGCTCTGGAAAAAAAGTCTGTTCGGAGACTATTTCCTTAATGTATTAAACTTGTTTAAGCACTTCAAAGAATTTTAAGCTGTATATCAAGAACTGCCCAAAGATAAATTAAGATTATTCTTATTTCACTTCATCTCTGGCCAAAACAGTCCCCTCAGATCTGCAAGTCATTCACAGAGATTTCTGGAGTCAGTTTCTGCAAGTGATACTGTTCCATCTTTACACGCAACAGTTTAAAAATGCAGAATAATCACATCTCAACCCCCTTTTCTCAATAGTAATTGTCTTGTTTCTTTTTGGTTTGTGTTTTTATTCTGCTCCTTAAATTATTGAGATTAAAGACTAATGCTAAGTACTAGTGCTTTTCTGTAATTCAGAGAAAAACCTTAAATATGCAACAATTAATGCTTTGCAAATTTACAATCAGATTTCACAGTACACCCAAGCGAAAAACTGTAGCCTAAAATTAAATAAGTATTTCAGGTATTCAAACTGCAAATGATACCGTATTAAAAACTAGATGCAGTGTGGTGGGTCAGCCTTGTCTAAGAGATAAAATCCCAATCAGCCACTCAGTCACCCCTGCACCTTA
Source organism: Trogon surrucura (assembly GCA_020746105.1). NCBI lineage: Eukaryota > Metazoa > Chordata > Aves > Trogoniformes > Trogonidae > Trogon > Trogon surrucura. The sequence continues at coordinate 18,888,018 of CM036618.1, read as the reverse complement.
CCCCTCACAGCAGGACCAGGCAAGAAGAGGAGGAATGAGAAAGCTCATGAGTTGAGATAAAGACAGAGAGATTCCTTACTGGTTACTGTTTAGGTAAAACAGACTTGACCCAAGGAAAATTAACTGAATTTCTAGACAATTCAAATAAAAATGTAATTAATAATCTCTGTAGTGTGAAACAAAAAGGCAAACATTGAAAGGAACACCTTCTCTTTCCCAGGGTCCACTTCTCACCTTCATTTCTAATTCCTTTACATCCTCACGTGGTGCAGGGATGATGGGATGGTGGTGGTGGGAGGTTATGGTCAGTACACTCTGCTGTTCCCTCCTCTCACCTCTTCTCTTCCCCTAATCCAGCATGGGTTCCCCACAGCTGCAACAGATATCTGCTCCCTCATGGAACTCTTCCTCTGTCCTTGATGTTCCTTCTCCTATTTCTCATTCCTTTTTTGCTCTTCTTCCACTTGTCCAGTGTTTTCTGCCATTCCTTACATATGGGAGGTAATTCTGTAAGACAAAAGAAGATAGGGACCAGGAGCAGAATGATCCCCCCGCAATCCAGGAAGAGATGGTCAGTGACCTGCTGCAACACATAAACATACACAAGTTTATGGGAATGGATGGAATCCACCCAAGAGCTCTGAAAGAGGTGGCAGAGGTGCTTATCAAGCCACTTTTCACCATTTACCAGCAGTGCCTGCTGACCAGGAAAGTCCCAGCAGATTGGAAGTGAGCCAATGTGGCACCTGTCTAAAAGAAGGGCCAGAAGGAGGGTCCAGGAAACTACAGGCCTGTGAGTTTGACTTCAGTGCTGGGAAGGCTGATGGAGCAGATCAGCTTGAGTGCCATCACGCAGTACATGCAGGACAACCAGATGATCAGGCCCAGTCAGCAGGGGTTTATGAGAGGCAGGATCTGCTTAACTAATCCAATGTCCTCCTATGACAAGGTGACTAGCTTAGGGAATGAGGGCAAGGATGTTGATATTGGCTACCTGGCCTTTAGAAAAGCCTTTGACACCATCTCCCACAGCATTCTCCCGGACAAACTAGCTGCTTATGGCTTGGACAGGTGCTCTCTGTGCTGGGCACAAAAATCATCTGCAAAGCTGCCAGACAGAAAAAGACCTGGGGGTGTTGGTCAACAGCTGGTTGAACACGAGCCAGCAGTGTGCCCAAGTGGCCAAGAAGGCCAACAGCATCCTGGCCTGTATCAGAAATAGTGTGGCCAGCAGAAGTAGGGAAGGGATTGTGCCCTTGTACTCAGCACTGGTGAGGCTGCACCTCAAATTCCGTGTTCAGTTTTGGGCCCCTCACTACGAGAAAGACATTGAGGCACTAGAGTATGTGCAGAGAAGGGCAACACAGCTGGTGCAGGGTCTAGAGCACGTCTTAGGAGAAGCAGCTGAGGAAACTGGGGTTGTTTAGCCTGGAAAAAGGAGGCTCAGGGGAGACCTCCTCACTCTCTGCAACTACCTGAAAGGAGGTTGCACTGAGGTGGGCGTCAGTCTCTTCTCCCAAGTAACAAGTGATGAGAGGAAATAGTCTAAAGTTGTACCAGGGAAGGTGCACTGAAGTCGTAAGGTACAGTCCTGTGTTCACACACTGGTCTGACCTGGATCACTGGTTACGGGAAGGATGTCCTACTAGTCTAGTAGCCTCGGATAATAATCCCATAGCTGACTGAAACAGAAAATATAGAGGTCTTTTGTCCAGTGCCTTCTGCATCACAGTTTTCTTTAAACAAGAGTTTCAGAATGTCTCATGAGGCCAGATCTTCCACATTTTGCTTATGAGTGAAATTCTGCTGGCATCCAAGGATATAATAACCACACTTTAACCTCACACAATGCAAAGTTAACACCATATCAAAAAAAGATTGCTACAAAGAGCTACAATTTTATTCTTATCGTTGCCATTAAGGCATGCAAACTGGATCTCAATGTGCTCATCAAGGGGCCACTCTGATTATTAGACCTATAACCTTTGAGCAGGAAAGAAGGTAACAGCTTTGATTTGTGAAGATCCAAACCACACAATGGCATTTAGCATGGCCATTATTGCGGGCAGACCTGCAGTGCTTGAAATTATTTTGTACTAGACTAACAGTGAAAGGAAAATATGAGTCATCAAAGCTTGAAGGAATTGGAAAGAAAATGAAAAAATCAAGGAGGAATGTGATCAGCAATGGTGTATATTGTCTCTCTGGTGCAAACGGTTTTTCCTACTGATATTCACGGGAGATGCATGAGTACATATGTCCATGCATGAAGGTGCAAAAGGTTTCTGGTCCTAATTCATCAGTAGCTTTAAATTGTGCACAGGCAAAAATTTACCAGAGAGAGACAAAAGCGACCATAGGCCCACACAGGGCATATACTCCCTGAGCTTTCCTCTGCAGCTCATCACTGCATTATGGCTTTATCATGAAGGACCCCTTTCCCTTTGCGTCAACGTGTCAGGCCATGAACTGTGGAGAATTGGGGACAAAAATCAGATTTATCTGAGTGAAGTAGTTGTACATATTGCAAGTTTTTTAAGGCATACCACTTCTTGTCCTAAAAAGGGTATCCAAAATAAACCTGAGAACTTTTACTGTGAAGTATTTCTCACTGTTTTGATTACAGAGAGAGCACAAAGAGACTTGCTCCGTTGTATATCCATATGTATATATGTATATATGTTTGGTCAGATTAACATCAGAATTTATAATGATCAAATGTGTCTCTTAAGAGACTAAGGGCTCTTACCACTTCAGATACCAGCTCTGAGCTCTAATTACTTATGCTTTACTGCCATTAAAAAATGCCACAGCTACATTATATTTATAATGAGAAACAATTTTTTACTCTTCCATTGTCTTCATACTTTAAAATACCCAGAGACTTTTTGTAATTGAGGGCCGGTTTAGCTCAGTGGGTTGAGCGTGGTGCTTGAAACACCAAAGGTCGCGGGTTCGATTCCCGTTCGGTTCTCACGTGTTGCCTGACCTAGTCGAGAGGTGGCGTCCCTGCCCACAACAGGGAGGTTGGATTAAAATGATCTCTGAGGTCCCTTCCAGCCCAGGCCGTTCTGTGATTCTGTGATTCTGTGAAAACTAATGATTCAGGAGAGTCCAGCTATGATAAAAATCTCATTTTAAAGGTGATTATTTGGGAATATTATATTCCTGAAAACAGGAATGATTAGTCACTGAGCAAGGATTAGCTACCGAATGGGAATGAAATCTGCTAACCAAGACCAGTGATATGGAAGGGGAAACAGACATAAAAGGAACAATGGCATAAAGAAAGATTACAAAGTGGTGAGCGCAATAAAGTAGAAGGCTAGATTAACAACAGGCTTGTAATGCATGCCTTTCCAACCCTTTCTGTCTGCAGTTTTGCATACATTCCCTGTTTAGGATTCAGTTCCTCAGATAGGTGTGAGAATAAAAGTTGACTCATGATCAGCTCAACAGGAATGCATTTATGTTTACACTTCATTACAGCTTCAGGATCTGAAGAAGTGGGAGTGACCTACTTCTTAGTGTTTGTAAATAGTTGAGGTTTGTGAGTGGTAAGACTCAAAGGGAAAATGTATGTTTACATGGATGGCAAGAATCTAGAGTCAGAACAGCTAACGCAGCTATTGAAATCATAGCAAACTACTTCCTCAGAGTTTTATCTAAACTCTAACACTGATTAGAAGGCTTAAATATAGCCCATATTATATTCTGCCTGCAGTTGTCTTGGATTGTGCTTAGAAGCAATTGCCTTCAAAGACAGTAGTTTTGGTCAGATGGCTCAATGCCTGACTCGGTATTATAATTTTAGGGACCTAATCACCTACAGTACTTTTATTCATGTTTTAAAAGATGTTGAGCACCTGCAATTACCATTGAAATCAGAAGACTCAGAATCTGGAGTGTCAATACTGTACCAAACCGAATCAATGCTAAGAAATAAGCTGCTACGTGCAAATCACAGGAACGTACTTTGTGTAGGCAACAAAAGTGATATTCAGCTGGGGAAGATCTTCAGTGGATTACCTGTATTCCAATATATTTTAAACCTCCTGTGTGCTTGGAAAAGGAGTTGAGGGTATAATGTACCTGATTAATATGTTGCTGAACACTGGAAATTAAATGCAGAAGAAGCTATGTCTATCCTGAAATCCTAACATCCCTTGTATCAGCTGGCCCATTTACACTTTTCCTTGTGTTTTGCCAGAGCTGGAAAAACAGTCCTTCCTTGCCATGTTGCCTCACCACCTCCAGGAAGTTCAACTCAGCAGGCAGGTGATGTAGAGGAGAGAATGAAGAGAGTGGGAGCCCAAGCATGTGTTAACACTATGTGTAGCTATAGATCTGACACTTTCTCTCTCAAAACTTCTCCACTTCCCCACGCTCTTCCCTAGGCACATAAAACTTCACATTGCTTCAACATAGGGAAGCGCAAATGAGAAATACAATCATATTCCTGGCTTCACAGCCTTCAGCGAAAGTACTGTCTAGTGAAAGGGTGTTCTCTACGCAGAATCCTCCTTTGCCCTTTTCCACGTACATAGAATCATAGAATCATAGAATCATAGAATCAGTTGGGTTGGAAAAGACCTCAGAGGTCATCAAGTCCAACCCTTGGTCCAACTCCAGTCCGTTTACTAGATCATGGCACTAAGTGCCATGTCCAACCTCGGTTTAAAAACCTCCAGGGACGGTGAATCCACCACCTCCCTGGGCAGGCCATTCCAATGCCTGACCACTCTCTCTGTAAAGAAGTTCTTTCTAATATCCAGCCTAAATTTCCCCTGGCAGAGCTTAAGTCTGTGCCCCCTTGTCCTGTTGATAACTGCCTGGGAGAAGAGACCAATCCCCACCTGGCTATAACTTCCCTTCAGGTAGTTATAGAGAGTGATGAGGTCACCTCTAAGCCTCCTCCAGACTAAACAACCCCAGCTCCCTCAGCCTCTTCCCATAGGTCTTGTGTTCCAGTCCCTTCACCAGTCTTGTTGCTCTTCTCTGGACCTGCTCCAGCACTTCAATATCTTTCCTGAACTGAGGGGCCCAGAACTGAACACAATACTCCAGGTGTGGCCTCACCAATGCAGAGTACAGGGGAAGGATCACTTCCCTTGTCCTGCTGACCACGCTATTTTTGATACAGGCCAGGATACCATTGGCCTTCTTGGCCACCTGGGCACACTGTTGGCTCATGTCGAGCTTCCTGTCAGTTAGTATCCCCAGGTGCCTTTCTGCCTGGTTGCTCTCCAGCCACTCTGTGCTCAGCCTGTAGAGCTGCAGGGGGTTGTTGTGGCCAAAGTGCAGGACCCGGCACTTGGCCTTGTTGAACTTCATCCCATTGGAATCAGCCCATTTCTCCAGTCTATCCAGATCTCTCTGCAGAGCACTCCTGCCTTCCAGCAGGTCGACACTCCCTCCCAACTTGGTGTCATCAGCAAATTTGCTGATGACGGTCTCAAGCCCCTCATCTAAATCATCAATAAAGATGTTAAACAGGACTGGACCTAACACTGACCCCTGGGGGACACCACTAGTGACTGGTCGTCAGCTAGATGCAGCCCCATTCACCAGCACTCTCTGGGCCCAGCCCTCCAGCCAGTTCTTAACCCAGCAGAGATTTACCTGCATGCAGTCAGGCTTTTTGTCTTCAGGACTGGTCAAAAGCATTTTTTTTTTTTTAGCATAAAAGCTAAGAAAAGCACTTGGAAACAAAATATATATTTTTGCCATCGAATTTGCACTGGAAATCCTTACTCCTGAAGGGCTGTGCCACCACTCAGTACATTGGTGTTTTGTATATGGTTTTAGCTTTCGGAAACCAGCATCTTCCTGAGATTTTATACATTACTTCTCCTAACAGTGCTGAGTTTTCCTGCTAATGAAACCTAAGAGTGGAAGATCCTTGAAAATAATCAGATTTACAGAGACGATGTTACACTTTTTAGGTCTGAAGCTGAAAAAGCCTCTCCTAGATGGGATGTTAAGTTTGATATCCCCTTACAAAAGTCAAATCTTTCACGTGTCCTCCCACACACAGTCTTCTTCACACCTACATAGGTTTGTGACAGGTACCTCTTTGGTGCTCAGCTTAGCAGTGCCACCATACACCTTATTACCTCCTTCAATTTCTATATTTTTAACATCATTTGCACCTTCACAGAGAAGTGTATGGCATTTCTGTCAGATCCAGATACAAAAAAAAAAAAATAATCAAAATAAATCAAATCTAAGACTGTCCACATTAAAGACATTTCGGTGTTTTGTGATGTCAAGACCCTTATAAGCCTCACAGGCATGAGAATATCACAATTGTGTAAACTTGGCTATTCCAAAGCTACCCCAAAGTTCAGAGTGGTGTATCACAACAGTCTGTGTGAGTTTTTCCATTAAACTTTTGTTTAGAGAGGATTTCTTATAAGACCTGATACCTCTGTGATTCTTGGCTGATGAGAATTTGTACACTGACATCTTAACTCACCAATTACACATCCCACCATTTGTATGTTTTACCAGCAGTGAGAAAGGTGCAAATTCTTAAAAGCGCATGAGGTCTTATATCTTACTGTCTTTAATGAAGATGGCAGTTCCTATGTATATCACTTCATCTAGTTGAAGTGACCAAGTGCATGTTACACTGACTTCAAGGATAAGGAAATTACCTCATTTGAACATGTCAGCTGTGCTTCTCAATCTCTGAGGAAATGCTGAAGAAAATACAAAAATTCCTGCAGTGTCTGATGTCAACCATGATCTGCTCTCCCTGGTTTAGTTTTCTATATTTCTTCTGAATTCACACTGCATTAACCATGTGTGAGAAGTGCATTATGTGAGGATTTAGGTGTTACTTATTCCTCTTTTTTTTAGGAGTACAGTAATCCAGTATTTCATATCACTAGAGTTTCTCTTGCTTTCACTGTGATTGCTCCAAATTCATATAGTATAGAAAGCTGAACAATTGGTCAGTGCCTGCACTGTGTCTCAGAACACAGGCTCAACATTTGGTCAGTGCCTGCACTGTGTCTCAGAACACAGGCTCAACATTTTGAGGACTTACAAAACACATCTAAATGTTATTAAGCACACAGTCCTTACCAGTGTGTCCTGTTGACTGTCCAAACAATAAAATTTCTCAATTCACCAGAATACAGTGGTCAGCCCAGCAATACATACAGACAAGCCAGTATGAAACAAGTAAGCTTCAGGTTAAAAGAAATTTCCTCTGTCTGACACTGTGGCTCCCAATTCCACTATGTTTCTGCCGGATGTGCAGAAAGACTTCTGCTCCTAGTATGATTCTCTGAAAGGTGATGAACAATGTAGAATTTCCAGCAAACAAAAAATCATGTCCTAGGACTGAAGTCATACGTCAGCAAATTGGATGTGGGCAAGTATTGAGGTCAGAATGACTCCTGTGCTACTTTTATCACTCCTACACCGCTCAGTGCTTCTTCTGTCCCAGTCAACCCAATCCATCCCCAGCCCCATGTTATATCTGCTCATGGATTAACTTGTTCAGCCTTGAGGTTGCACAGGAGACAGGCTGGCATTGATCCAGGGAAGTCAGAGACCTGCTCTCAGTTCTTCCAAACCTCTTTCCTTCTGCTGCTCACTCCCTGCTCACCTGGGCAAGAGAGGGGAGTGGAGGCTTTCTGTCCCAGAGCCCTTCTCCAGGGCAGCCGAGCCATGCAAACTGGCATTCGTCGACACACAGGCCATGATGACCTCTTCCAAGGACCAACAGTTGAGCAGAAATTGAATCTGAATCCTAGCTAGCGCTTTTTTCCATTTCTAAATGTCATTGTTTTTCACCTATGATACTGTGGTAAAATCTCAAATTTGTCACAAGATATTTTCTTAAGAAAACAGAGATAGAGATAGGAGGCACCAGGGTCTCATAGAGAGAAGAAAAATAGAACAAATCAGGGCATTCTACAATTAGACAAGTAACACAAAATCATTTCATAGAATCATAGAATCATAGAATCAATTGGGTTGGAAAAGACCTCAGAGGTCATCAAGTCCAACCCTTGGTCCAACTCCAGTCCGTTTACTAGATCATGGCACTAAGTGCCATGTCCAACCTCAGTTTAAAAACCTCCAGGGACGGTGAATCCACCACCTCCCTGGGCAGGCCATTCCAATGCCTGACCACTCTCTCTGTAAAGAAGTTCTTTCTAATATCCAGCCTAAATTTCCCCTGGCAGAGCTTAAGTCTGTGCCCCCTTGTCCTGTTGATAACTGCCTGGGAGAAGAGACCAATCCCCACCTGGCTATAACTTCCCTTCAGGTAGTTATAGAGAGTGATGAGGTCACCTCTAAGCCTCCTCCAGACTAAACAACCCCAGCTCCCTCAGCCTCTTCCCATAGGTCTTGTGTTCCAGTCCCTTCACCAGTCTTGTTGCTCTTCTCTGGACCTGCTCCAGCACTTCAATATCTTTCCTGAACTGAGGGGCCCAGAACTGAACACAATACCCCAGGTGTGGCCTCACCAATGCAGAGTACAGGGGAAGGATCACTTCCCTTGTCCTGCTGACCACGCTATTTTTGATACAGGCCAGGATACCATTGGCCTTCTTGGCTACCTGGGCACACTGTTGGCTCATGTCGAGCTTCCTGTCAGTTAGTATCCCCAGGTCCCTTTCTGCCTGGCTGCTCTCCAGCCACTCTGTGCTCAGCCTGTAGAGCTGCAGGGGATTCTTTTGTCAATTCATCTTCCCACTTTCACAGTCCAAAATAAAGATTTCATATTATCCACTTTTCATTGTATTTTTTTGCTAGATTGTGTGCACTTAAGGAATATTTTTGCAATAAAGCAACGGTGGATAACTAAGTTAGAAACCAGAACTTACTTTACTATTCTTGGGAGAATACACTCTGTGTCCATGTAGGTCTACCCAAGTACTTCTTGAAACTCACCAGGATTTCATTCTCACTAAAAAACAAAAAGGAGGTGGAGAACACTTCTATTTAAACTGTCTCATTTCTATGTGTTTGAATCAAATATGAGGGTTGCTTGTTTCCTTTAAATATCTTTGTAAGTTGCAGAGTATAAAAAAAGCTAAAATAAGGTAATATTTAATGTTGTTTAAATAGAAAGCTCTGAAATAAATAAACCAGCATGTACTATTTCAAAAAAAAAGAAATTTCAAATTGTCAGCTTTTGTGATGATTCTGAACAAAGTCAAGTTTTGAAATTAAATACAGCATTACTACTCTTGGCACTGGATTTGTAACAAATTTCTGCTTGATTCTGCTTCTGTTACTGCTGACCACAGAGGTCTATGTTGACCTGTACTTAATCCTCTCTAGCAAATTATTCCACTGCACCGTTTCTCTCTTTAACTTGGTATATTCAAGTTCCTGCTCATTACTGTTCGGTTATTATTTTGGCTGAGCATTACATAGAAATTTAGAGAACAAGACTCTTTAATTCTTTTTTCCCCTTTCCAGTCAGATGGCTGTCTTAAAGCAATATGTTTTGATGAAAACCAGGGTTGCTTTTGAGATATGACTTTCTCTTTTTCTCCCTCCCATAATTTTTGATGGCACCTGGGCTAGGGAGGCCTGTTGCCTGCAAGAAGGAATGTTATACATGTGGTGCTTGTGAGTGAGGAAGCATCACAGGAATGGAATGTGGAAAATTGTCTTGCTTTTCCTTTTCCCGTTTACTGTTTTTGTTTACATCCTTTTTCTTCCCTCAGATGTTCAGTGGGGTTTGACTGGGGTTTTTTTTCTTTCCTCCTTTCTTTCCGATTTTGTAGATGTACTTTTAGGAAAGTAGCTCAACTTACACTAGCAATTATCCCAGAGGGGCAAGAGCTAATTGCTCTAATTATTACTTGAGGGTCATATGGGGAGATTTGAAGCCTGAGGCTGGCTACAAAGGAGCAGGTTAAAAATTAGCTTTCTTAAATTTGAGAGGCAGTTGATAAATCCTGGTGTTGCAATGTTTTTAACTACTGGGGGAGAATCTGATACAACAGGTGGAACAAATGAAACTGAGGTATGTTTATATTTCTACCTACCTGATTTTTCAATACCACAATAGCCTAGATAAATGAGACAGGGTTGCAGTGAGATCCTTCTCTGTTTAGAGAAATATTTTTTAGAAGTGAGTACCCCATGAGAGCACTGATCCACAGAAGATGTGAAAGGACTAGTTCCTACCTTGCTGTAGCAAGGTGACTGGGCTTACTTAAGCAGAACTAATTGTGAGATCAGCATCAAATCCAGAAACAGGTAATAAAAGTAATCTGAATGTCTAAAATAGGAATCAGTAGTTACTGAAGTGACAATTCAGTCATTCACATAAGATATTTGCTAGAGTTCAGCAGCCATGCCCAGCACTGAAGTTTTGTTTTGGTACAGTTTTACTACCCTTAAGTTCTTAAATCTTTCTACAGTCTTTGTAGAAAAAAAGTCCTTCCAAGTTTTGGCAAAATATCCAGTACAAATGAAACCTGCTTGGAGATTCTTGTGGCCATTTTAGCATTAATACAAATACTGATAATCACTACAGACCTGAAATAAGCTATTTAAGAGTCCCCTTCTCACCCTTCAACAGTAAAACTCCAACTAAGTTTCAAACATTTAGAAAAAAAATTTAAAGAAAAAAAAAAGAGCCACAGAAATAAAGGAGGTAAGAACTTTGGTTATTTCTGTTCGGATATGATTTTTCTTTCTTGTCTAGACAAGGTCAAAAGATAGGTTTACGCCAGTTTTGATTAATAGATTGAAACACATCCTGGTTTTCATGCCAGAGTCTTCCCTTGTATTAAGTGACAGAATGCATCCTGACCTCGCAATAGGTTGTGTATGTTAAATGGAAAGGAAAATTTATCTTCCAGATTCTAATCCCTACTGTAAATCTTGTAAGCACATGTATTCACCAGGGCTTTTTTTTTATATTAAGAGATAAAGAAGACTTAGCTGGTACTAGCAGGTACCAGTAGATGTAGCTTAGTTTACAGTCACCTTATTCATTGATAGCTGGCTGTAATGGTGGGCAACAGGCATGAGGTTCTAATGGGAAGGGAGATTGCCTGTCTTGTCGAGGTTTAGGAAATGAGTGAGAACTTAGTCAAAACTGTAACAGAAAAGCTGTTATGTAGGTGATGTATAATCACCAGGCTCTGTCAGGTGTTGATGTAGATTGTGCTCAAGCCTTCACCTCACATAAATTGGTGCTCACACCTTTAATAAGGAGATTTGATTAAAATTCCGTAAATACACAATTCTGTAGGAAAACAGAGGTTAAAGCAGCAGAAGACATTAGAAGCAGCCAATAGAAGACTATGGGGTTGTTTTCTAAAGGGCAGAAGAAATCACAATTCCATCTTCCCCATACACATGGAAAGGATATTTCAACATTTCAGTTGAAACAAGCAGAAAACCGAACAACAACCAAACAACATCTATCAGAAATGCAAGTGAAAAATTTCCTGTCAACAAAACATTCCCCTGGATTTTCAGGCTTGGAGTCTTGGAGACTGGTGATATTTGAAAATAGTCTCACGCAGAGTGTGTTTGTTTTCAAGGAGTCATAGAAAACCAGGCAGAAAGGACATGGCAGAGGCATTCTATCCATTCTCCGCTCCCCACTCCAAAACTAAGAACTACCTGAGCCACATCAGTCCTGACAGAGGCTTGCAAGCACAGCTGTTACACTGAGGTAGAAGAGTCCCAACCAGAACTTTGCAGCTCTGGGTAAAACCTACTGAGTGGTAGCGCTCCAGACCTGGCACAACAAGGCACAGAGCAGGGAATGTCCTCTGCCTTTGAAGCAGCTCATGGGGGAGATGTTACTGGCTGTCCCCAGGCTTGAGAGAGGCAAGTGTCACCTTGAGCTTTGTGTAAGAAGCTGTGCACACAAGAAATTCATAAGGTCCTTTACAAAGTAATGGTTGTGGAGTTTTAATGTTCTCTAGCATACAACTGCTAAATACTCCCATAATTGCCTTGGTAATGGTATCTAGGATGTTCTTGCCTTATAAGAATTTGTTCTCTTAAACCCCCATTGTGTGCATACATATACATAAATACACACACACATACACGCAAGTTACTAAAAAAAATTTCAGCTGCGAACCCCAGCAGCTGAAAAGCATTAAGACCACTGGATGCCTGTGCAAGCTGTTCTTAAAAACCTCCAGTTTCAAAGATCGCATAGCCCTCCCAGTCGACTGATGCTATTGACTATGCTTTTGATTATAAAATCTTCTCTGATGTCACATTTTTAATAGCAAAATTCACTTTTATAAAGATTCGATTTAAAAGCAATAAGAAGTTTTTCAGAGCATATTTCCAAAGTACCAATTACCCTTTGAACAGTCTGTCTGACCAGTATGTTTATTTCCAAATTTTTATTTCTCTTTTTTTTTTTTTTAATTTACCTGTTTATTTTCCAGTTTTTGTATTCTGGCAACACAACCATGTTGGCTACTTATTACAGGCTAGATTGTGCCAGTTGGACATTGGAAATTATACTAGCACAAAGTCAGGCCCTTCGAAAGGAAGTCCCAACTGAGGGTACAGTCCAACCCTTCCCACAAACATTGTATCATGTGGTAAGATTGTCTGATGCTCTATCCTTCTAAATGGATAATGTGTTTAAATGGACAATGGGTTTGCATGACCAGGTTATGGTAATGGGGGGTGGGGCTACAGAGGTGGCTTCTGCAAGAAGCTGCTAGAAGCAAATGCCAGCCGGCTCCAAAGACAAACCTGCTGCTGGCCAAGGCCAAGCCCAGCAGTGATGGTGGCAGCACCTCTGTGATAACATATTTAAGAAATGAGGAAGAAACTTGTAGAATTGCAGACAGAGAGAGGAGTGAGAATATATAGAAGAAATAACCACAGATACCAAGGTCAGTGAAGAAGGAGGGGGAGGATGTGCTCCAGGCACCAGAGCAGAGATTCCCCAGAGCCATGCTGAAGACCATGGTGAGGCAGGCTGTCCCCCTGCTGTCCATGGAGATTGATGAGGGTGTAGATGTCCACCTGCAGCCCATGGAGGACCCCACACTGAGGCAAGTGGATGTCCAAAGGAGGCTGTGACGATATGAGAAGCTCGCACTGGAACAGGCTACTGGCAGGACCTGTAGATCTGTGGAGAGAGAAGTCCATGCTGCAGCAGGTTTGCTGGCAGGACTTGTCACCCTGTGGTGGACCCAAGCTAGAGCAGCTAATGAAGAACTGTCTCTTGTGGGAAAGACTCACATTGGCAAAGTCTATGAAGAACTGTCTCCCATGGGAGTGACCCCACACTGGAGCAGGAGAAGAGTGAGGAGTCCTTCCCGTGAGGAAGAAGGAGTAGCAAAGGCAACATCTAATGAATTGACTGCAATCTCTGTTCCCTGTCCCACTGCACTGCTTGGGGGGAGGAGGTGGAGAAATCAGGAATGAAGTTAAACCCAGGAAGAAAGGACGGCTAGGGGGAGGGTGGCTTTTTTTTTAGGATTTGGGTTTATCCTCCATTGCCCTTCTCTGATTTGATTGGTTATAAATTAATTTCCCCAAGTCGAGTCTGTTTAGCCCGTGATAGTAATTGCTGAGTGACCTCCCTGTCCTTATCTCAACCCATGGGCCTTTCATTATATTGTCACTCCCCTGTCCATCTAAGAAGGGGGAGTGATAGAGCGGCTGTGGCAGGTGCCTGGCCTCCAGGCAGGGTCAAACCACTACAGACAAATTTGCTGCTTCTAGGACAACTTCATTGTTTGAGTGGATATTCTCCCTTTCCACTCACAGATCCATTTGGTTCTTTTTCCAGTGCCAGGACACGGGTAGAGAAGAGGCCACACCACTTTCTCGGGGGCAAGGAATTCTCTTACAACAATCCCCGCATGGAGTGCAGAGGACTATACTTCTCCTTTGGTCACACAAAACACAGGTTTTCATGCCTATATCCCCTGGGAAGTTGATGACTTGTTAGTGAAAGGTAGATGAATAAAACATCACAAAGGTGTCTGAGATTTCAGAGGTCCAGTATATTGTGTTTGTCTGAAATGGTAAAGTATCTCATAAGAACACCAGATTCAGACAGCTCTGGGCCATGTTATGTTTCTCCAGAAAGTCATCTTGTTTGGTAGTTGTCTTTCAGGTAGGAGAAATTCCTGAGTGGGTCACACCATCCTTTAATTTCATTAGCTCCAACCTTTCTCCAGCAGCATCAGCGAAGACCGAATTCAACAACAGAAAGCATTAAGCCCTCAGCATCTTATTGTGCGCTATTACACAGCAGACTTAGGTGTGCACCTTCTGCCAATAGATTTTAATACATTTTTGAAATGTTAACTGCTAAATTAAATATCAAAGCATTAAAGATTAGATGAAGAATTAAGTAGGTTCTCATGACTTTAAAGACAAGCCCACATGTGCCAACAACCTATGTAACTGGAAAATTTTCATATACAGGTGGTCTCCTTTCCAGATTTGAGTCAGATTTTATTGTTATTCTATGTAGTACAGCTTGTAGAAAGTGCTGTGTGATTCTTTCTTTAGCCTCCTATATGGCCTTGGAAACAAATTTGCATGTTTCCCATGTTCAGCTCCTGTTTGTCCCATTTGTACACATGACAAGCTCTTTAAAGTACAAGTACTCTTACACCAACTAGATAAAAAGTGTGCTCTGCCTTCCATAGGTATCTCTAGAAGATCCAGGAAAAGGGGGAATGTACAGCCAAGCTCATGATTTAATGTTAGATCTGTGGTTGTATGATTTCTTTCCACATAACAGTTGGATAACAGAAAGGTGTATGACCTGCCAAACCAGCTGTAGATGTGCTCTCAGCAACAAAAACTTTTCTTTTATGAGTTATAGAGATACCAACAGGAATTTATAAGCACATCATTCCACCCATCAGAAAAAAATGTTGTGATTGCCAGTATAGTGTGACCTTCCACACAGAAAATCCTAGCTGGACTGAAGGACAGGGTGCACAGTAGCCTCAAAATCAGTAAATTTCCAGCAAAAATTAAATTGTGTAAGGTTTAGATGCAGAGTCCATAAACACAAAACAATTCTAACGCAGTCCAGCTGGTCTGAGAATTCAGGCTGAATGCACACAATAACAGGATAATTTTATTTTGAGCTAGGTTTCACTCCAGCCTTTACCACAGATTTATGTGGACTTGGCATATATGCTCCTGACTGTACTTTTAACTTCAGAAGGGGATAATGATCAATTATAAGATCCCATACTGCTGTGAGAAGACAGGAACAAAGGGGTGAGGGTGAGGTACTGAGCAGTCCTGGCTTCAGCAGCCAGCATCAATGGCAGTCACAAGCACTGGGCTCTGCCTCTGTGGACTAAACCCGTGACACAGGAAAGAGTAGAGAAAAAGTCCACAACCTCATGGATCTTTATTAACATGGAGTTTATGTAAATTGCACATTAAATAGGTTACAATACTTCCACTTGGCAAGAAGAGAGCCAACCATCTGCACTGATGTGATTAGCAATGTTCATTCTAATATTCTTTGACTAAAAAGCACATAGTTTTCTGAAGCCAGATACACATGAGAAAAAAAATGGAGGATTTCTTTAAGCTGTATTAATAGTGGAAGTTGTGCTGTGTAATTCCAATTCATTTGGGTAATGAGCTGTACTAATTTTCAGACTCAGTCCAGTTTAGACACACAGCATGCATATGCCCTGTAATAGGAGTGTTTATTAATTATATTTAATTGTCATCATTTTTCCTAATGATAGTTGTGTTCACCCCTGTTCATTTTGTTTCTGAAATGGCGATTAGTGAGAACGGAGAACATGGATGAATAGGCAGCTGGAACTAAGGAACCATGGGTGGCTGCAGCAGAAAAATTGTCCCTCAGCAAGCCAGCCATCAATACAGTCATCCGGGCCATCATGCTCCAGTGGTTGGGAAAGGCAAGCTTGCCCAACCCCATTGCTGCTCCAGTGGCAAGCAGGCCACTCATACAGACAAGCCGAGTGCCTTTCATATATGGATGTCTGCACTATGAGCACAGGCTTAATTAGAATTTTCCAATTAGCTGTTTGCACATTTTTATGGGGTTAACTAGTGGTAACCTCCACTTCACTCATAGCAGGGGCATTAGGGTTTATAGGCCCTAAAAATGTCACCAGCAGGTGGAGAACAAGTGACATGAATCATGCACACATGAGCACACATGCACTCAATCTTGAGACACTGCTGTAACTTGCAGAGTTGCACTTTGTCACTAGAATACCAGTTCCCACATCCTTTGCAGTTGCAACTCTACATGTGGTTGCAAACTGAGCTTCTGGCTTAGCACCAGAAACAGAAATGCCACCATGACTCTTGATGAAGTTGCAGCTTCCATGTTTGGAAAAACTGTATTAGAGGATAATGCTAAAGTCTCCACACATGCTTATGCCCCTCTGAAGTGGTTGTGTATTTAAATGTTCTTCAGCTTCTCTGAAGGTGCACCACGCCCAAGGTAGTATTTCCAAGTTCAAGATGCCATGAAACTATTTGCAGTGTTCATATAATATTCTAGCAAGCCCAAGGACCTTGAATTCCGTGTATATCAGAAGAGAGCCAACGAATGCTCCATGCCTATAATACACCTCCTATTTGTGAATTCACTTGTGTTTTCTTGAATTTTGTGATATAGTGAGAAATACCTCCCAATTTCATGAAGTAAAATTGGGATAGAGGAAGGCTGTTGTGAAGGCTCTTAATTGGAGCCCTGTCATTCTTTGTGCTAGACTTCATAAATTCACTCCTTAGATGAGTACAATGTCGAATAATTTAATTGCATATCAGCCTATAGGATTAAACTTCTCTGAAATCCAGTTGAATTTTTTTTTAAAGTAGCAAACACTTTCCTGTCAGAATACCTGACACAAGCCACATCACGGTGTCTTCATTTCTAAGCCCCCAGAACCTCCCTAGGTATCATTTTCTTTTTTTCCAGTCATGTGTTTCTGAGAGATTAGGTTCATTAAAAAGAAGCGCTGTAGGCAATTTTCATTTTGTGTAAGGCTGGGTATTGTTTCCTCTTCCTCCATCCTGTGGCAAAAAGCAGTATCCATGATCATCTTGGATGGCATATTTCTATGTTGTAACCCATTCCCCTTTTGCTTTCTGGGCATCTTCTATGAGAGCAGAGAAGGTACTGCATCTTATGGTGCTGCAGTTTTTCTTTGCAGGCCTTCTTCCTGAGAGAAATTCTTGGGCGTTCCTAGAATGTAGGTGTACAGAAAATATGTCATATCTGAAGACTAATGACTAGAACATGGCAGGTAGATAGATCAAAATTTTTTTTTAGTGAAAAGATAGCTTTTACTGCAAAGATTTCAAAAGCTTTTTTAATGAGCTGTGTCACTGAAAAGAGAGTGACAAATCTGTCCCTCTGCATGCTCAGCCAGACCTACCAGCCAGGACAGAGGACCACTTGTGCCAACGTTGCATAATTCTATCTTCCTCTCTAGTTCAACACTTGCACATCTCTTGCCAACCTTTACTAGATACACTGCATTTTTTCACTGTTCCACAAGCACTTCGAATTAGAAAGATGATGGGTTGGAGTGGAATGAGCAATTGCATTTTGGCAGTTGAAATGTACTCCCATCTTTGTTCCTCAGTCAGCAGCATCCTGTTAACTGCAGTCATGATGACTTGTTTCACATTCCAGTTGGGCTGTCTAGTCCCTTTGTTGCAGCGTTTTGCTGGAGTCTGAGACCACATGCCTTATCATACGCAATTGGGAAGCTGTCACATACATCACCCAACAAAAGAGTGGTGCCCTGGGAGAGCTCCAGAGACACCACACACCCATGCTACCAGAAACCTCCAGCACACTCCTAAAAGAGCAGCTCCACATTTCAGGAAGTAACACATTACAGAACGATTCTTCCATTGAGATTTATGCTTAAAATAGAGGAGCCACAACCTCGCGCATAAGCAGAGTTTTCATCAGCTGATTAAGCATGACAGATGAAGCAGGCTCCTGACCTTTCTGAGGCTGAGGGAGAAAAGAAAAAAAAAAGGCAAAAAAAAAAAAGAAATGGCCTCTCTTTCACCTCCGTATTCAATTGTGCACTCCCTCAAACAACTAAAAAGACACTTTTGCAGCTGAACAAGAGGCCACATAGTTAGCCATGGGCCTCTGAAGTTGTTCGATCAAGAAGGAACATGATACGATATGATTTGTTTGTTCATTGTTCCTGGGGTGGGCCATTGCTCCTAAGTGAAGAATAATATCTGTCATTTATGTTCAGATCACTGTAAGGGCCCTGGCATTCTTAGGCAACCTATTATTAAACCGTTACCTTTCTGATGTCTACCTTATTACTTTAAACACACATACCAGACTGACTTTAAATATACACACTGAAAACAGTAATAAATCTTTTTTAACACTGGGAGCTTAACTTGCTAAGAGCAATCAAATCTTGGGATGTATGCACAACCTTTAATTTTTAACATATATTTTATTAATTTATTTTTACTTTGTGAAGAGTTCAGCGTGTTTAAGTTACTTTCACTGAAGTCATACCATATACCCTACCAAAAGATTCTGTAATGCAAACGTCCCAGATCTGACACAACAGTTTTAGACACAGGAACTAATATCTGCGTAGAAGAAACTGTTCTGTTCTGATTTCTCTTTTTTTATATAAAAAAAAAGCTAGGAGATTGAAAACATGGAGCAAATTTAGTTCATATATACTTTTAAAAATTTGATTTTGTCTACAATAGCATTTAAGGAGTTGGATAGAAGTTGGTGTGCTCATGATAACATACGTAGCATGGCTTATCATTACTGAATTTGCCTTCATTGCATAGCATAATGTAGTCACAATTCAGTTATTTAAGCATAAATAAGCTAAAGAAGTTAAATGAGATCAGATTCTTTTCTGCAGGCTATACTCTTGTTCAAGTAGGAATTAATTCAGGGAAGTCCTATGTCCAAAGTTAAGAAGTAACTTATCCTACATCATTATGGTAATTTCTTTAGAGTTTGTAATCTAAAAATCTATGAAAATATGTCTGTTTTTTCTTACACCTATAGAAGCAGTAGTTAATTAGAATTACATATTACTGCAAAGAGAAATATTAATCTGCCGTATAGATTTCCTGGTTTTACACTTGAAGATGTACTAAATATTTTGAACTAGGCATTGTAATCTTTGTCATGCCACCTTCTCCCTTTATTGCATGCAGGAGGAGCATTCTAGATGCAGTGCTCCTGACTTTGTGTGGACTCAAAGGTGTTTTAAGAAAGAAAAAGACCAATGATGTGGTGTGCATTGTGAAATTTTGCACAAATATGAAGAGAAAAATATTGTTGGTTAGACTCTACCTCACCTCTCTGGGTTTCCTAATCTCTTGTGAATGCCAAAACGTAAATACAGCTTTGTGAAAGTTTTTGAGTTGACCAGCTTATTCATAGGCAGAAGCAGCTTTGCTAGTGGAAGGCACCCACCAGATGCTCTGATCATCATAGAGAGGTAAACCCTCAGAAAGAGAAAAACAGCTCACAGAAAATTTTAACAGAAAGCAGAAACTTTGACTCAAACTCTAAAGTCCTAGGGAACTGGCACAGAATGAAGTAAGAAAGCTACATGTTCATGCTGGCTCACAAATTACCTTTCACTATTTCCCAAAGCAATGTTTTTTTTGGTCACAATGTGCTTGTTTAGAGCAGGGATTTGAACATAAATCCCTTACCTCATGCTTCATTTTCTTTCCCTTCTGTTCTTCACCAAAAGAATTTATAGGGTCTCTGATCATCCCAAAGGAGAGTGAAAAATACAAGAATATGTCTTAAGAGCTTTATTAGTTGGGAATAATATTTCTTATGCAGTTCTACATTCAATTTCAGACAGACGGCAATCTGGAATTGTTCATCTATGTGAAGGCTCCTATCTAAGACATCTGGATGAGGCACGTAGCTACTCTCAGCTTTTCTAGAGGCAATGAAAAGAGAAGCCATCAGTAAAACAGAATACACACAAATGCCAATACCTCTCCAGTGCTTACTTTAATTGAACATAAGGAGGAGAACACGCAATTAGGTTTGTTCTTTCATTAAGTGATCTTGTGGTCCTCCTCTCAGGACAACTCAGCCTTCACTCTAGCTCTTCACTTGCTCTAGAGAACCAGTGTCTACTATTTATCTAGTGGGAAAGTAAGCACTTGGCTAGCCAAGTAAACACAACACATCTAGTCTTTGCCAGCAGATGTCAAGATCTATTAAAATATACAATGATTCAGGTAAATATTTTCAGATGTTTTTTGTGTGTGTTGATTTATTAAGTAGAGTTTTCCAGTCTGACTGCTTGATTTTTAAATGCAATAAATGCATCTGAGAAGTCAAAAAGTACACATAACTGTTGCCACGTCTGCAAATGATAAATAGAAATAGGAATTTTTATATTGCAGAACATTTACCCTCCTGTAATAGACATGAATTTATAAAAACTGCTCTTTAACAGAATGGAAATGACATCATTTAAAAAAGAAAAATCAAAATACAGTATAAAGATATTCTTTTGCCGAGATGTTTAAGTTCATTTTGCTGAACTGAAAATCACCATGTTTCACTTTGGCTCATTGTATCTGGACTAGTTACTGCAGTATCCAGTATTCATTGTGTTCTATTTTCTACCATGAATCTCTAGATATTCCAAAATATCTGAAACAGAACTTTAAGGAAGCATATTGGCAGACCAGTAGAACATAACAAAAGTAAAAACAGCTTGGAATTAAATGTTGCAGTCTCAATTCAGATTGCCTTCTCCCAAAATGTTTTGTTAGTTTTCCCTGATAAGAATCCCAAAACTTTTGGAAAGTCAGAATTTCCCCAAAAGAATTGCTGTCTGTGCCATATGTAAATCTGAAGCCAGGAAGAGAACCAAAGAGAAAGTGAAGTGACTGGGACAGCATTGTACTCTTAGTCACCTTACATATAAAAAAAAAAAAAAAAAAGACCAAGTGGTTGTTTCTGAGACTCATATTGTTCAGGGATTCATCCAGGGATACCTTCCCCCTCTCCCAGTGTTTTGGAGCTTTAGAGGCTTTAGGGTACTCTCATCAAAGCCTGTTGTGTGCAGGGGTCTCAAATATTGACCGATGTTTTTACTGTCCAGCAAGGACAAAGGTCAGAGTCACAGTTGGAGACTTAGCCTGATGACAATGCTTTTGTGACGGTGTGGGAATGGGCTGACTAGCAAAAAGAGGACATTGTTTCTGTGTCTATTCTCTACTTAAAATAAAAGTTGTCTTGTAAGGCTGTCTCAGATGTTTGTAAAATAGGACAATAATTGATTGTATTCCAAAAATGTGCCTGACCAGAGACAACTTGGATTCATGGAGACGTTTCTGGTACAGAAATATTCTCTATGGTATAACTTTGCTCCTCCTCAAAGCTATGACAACACAGATGGAAGATCACCTTGCTCCCACCTTTCTTCAGCAGACACAGTAAATAGCCGATCATACCTAAATAAATATTGAAAGACTCTATGTAGGCCCTCATGTCAAATGTCATTTCTTCTTTCAGCAGAAACAGTCCAACTTGTCTAAGAAGTCTCATAAAAAACTTGTAGTGTTTAAAACAAGAACTTCCCACTCCAAAAGAAACATTTCCTACTGTCTTCCCATAAAAGAGACCCCATAATTTCCTGCTGGGCCACCCAATGCACTTTCCTTGCCTGATCTTCAGTGTCAAGAAAGGAGGGGAATAAAAATTTCTCATAACAGGACACAGGGGACTCTTCCTTGCAGTTTACATCTGCTCCATTGTGTAAAATCGCGAACATTCACAACCTGTTCTGAACTGCTTTTCCTTTCCTCTGCCCCTCATACCAACCACTGAAAAGAGCTGAGCACATTTTCTGTATCCTGGGCACCTCCTCCCAGGAGATGACCTTACCTGTTGCTCTTTGCAGCTCAAATATCTCCTGCATTATCAACATGAAAGGATGTTAAGTTCCAGATGTTTAAGCCCCAGAGAATTTGGGTTGTTCCCTGTTCGACTTCCTACATGACATTAGACAAGTCATGGAGTCTTTCTTGACTCCAGCTTTCCACCTATGAAAGAAGATAACTGTACTTGCTCCCCCCACAGACTCTAAAGATTGTGAGGCACTCAGGTACCACAGCACCAGAGGGCACAACAATCTCTATCCAATGCATTTAGGGAGACAGATTATTCCCCGTTTTGGCCAGGTAGGCCAGAAAATCTGACTTTCCGTCAGCATAATCAGAATAGGAGGCAATAAAGCCGGCTGGTGCATAGTTCTGGAAATCAGCAAACAGCTACTTCACATATACCCATTTCAGACAAACTTTATGAAGCCATTTTATTACCAGTCAGGGCAAGTTATCCGGTCAATAAGCCCTTGCACTCATGATTACTTCTACTAGGAAGACACACATATTATACAGAATTAATCCAAAAGAAGCAGCACTAGTCCCATCAGAATTCTCTGCTTGACATATATTCAGTCTCATTATATTGCCTTCCAGGTACAAAAGCAGGAAAGTTTGAAAGCAAACAAGAAGATTTGTTATCAGTTAACGACTGTAACTATTTGCTGTTCATCACTCTTCTGCCTCTCATGAAGTTTCAGGCATATGATGAGAGAGTTGAAACAACTTCAGAACCTTTAAGCGATCTGTCACATATTGCAAGTGTGAGCAGTCAAAATGATCAATGTTCAAACATGCCACGTGATGGTAATTGACACAACAAGGAAAGCTTTTACTCATACTGAATAATTAAGAATAATCACAGAATCACAGAATCACAGAATCACAGAATCACAGAATGTTAGGGATTGGAAGGGACCTCGAAAGATCATCAAGTCCAATCCCCCTGCCAGAGCAGGAATGCCTAGATTATGCTACACAGGAACGTGTCCAGGCAGGTCTTGAATGTCTCCAGAGAAGGAGACTCCACAACCTCCCTGGGCAGCCTGTTCCAGTGTTCCGTCACCCTCACTGAGAAGAAGTTTCTTCTCAAGTTTAAGTGGAACCTCTTATGTTCCAGTTTCAGCCCATTACCCCTTGTCCTATCAGTGGTTGTCACCAAGAAGAGCCTGGCTCCATCCTCGTGACACTCACCCTTTATACATTTGTAAACATTAATGAGGTCACCCCTCAGTCTCCTCCAAACTAAAGAGCCCCAGCTCCCTCAGTCTTTCCTCATAAGGGAGATGCTCCACTCCCTTAATCATCCTAGTTGCCCTGTGCTGGACTCTCTCCAGCAGTTCCCTGTCTTTCTTGAACTGAGGGGCCCAGAACTGGACACAGTATTCCAGATGGGGTCTCACCAGGACAGAGTAGAGGGGAAGGAGAACCTCTCTCGACCTACTAACCACCCCCCTTCTAATACACCCCAGGATGCCATTGGCCTTCCTGGCCACAAGGGCACAGTGCTGGCTCATGGTCATCCTGCTGTCCACCAAGACTCCCAGGTCCCTTTCCCCTACACTACTCTCTAATAAGTCATTCCCCAACTTATACTGGAACCTGGGGTTGTTCCTACCCAGATGCAAGACCCTACATTTACCCTTGTTATATTTCATTAAATTTTTCCCCACCCAACTCTCCAGCCTGTCCAGGTCTCGCTGAATGGCAGCACAGCCTTCTGGCGTGTCAGCCACTCCTCCCAGCTTGGTGTCATCAGCAAACTTGCTGATAGTACTCTCTAGTCCCTCATCCAAGTCATCGATGAATATATTGAATAATACTGGTCCCAGTACTGACCCTTGAGGGACTTCACTGGATAATCAATATATCGGGAGGATTAAGTCACTGCTGATTCACAGACAAGGAAAAAAGCCATATTCATTGAATCATGTATTTACCATGACTAGTTCTTTCATATCAAAATGCAATGGTGCAATAGCACTTTATAAATAAGCACTGATTGCCATCAAACTTTTAGTAAAAGTTTACAGCACAGTTAAGCTGCTGACATTTGTTACATCAGAAACAAAACCCAATGCCTATTTTTTGGTCTGCAGTCACAAATCCCATCTTCCAGATAGAACAATGAATCTAGGTATAGAAAAAACATGCCAAGGAGCAGTTTTCAATGCAATATGAGAAACTAGTGTGACTATGCAGCCTGTATGCCTGTCTTTAATGTTGGAATTTCTTGATTTATTACAAGTTCAGAGAAGATGAATAGCACATTTCACTAAATTGCATGTTAAAATATGTAGTTAGCCATACATAATACAGCTGTTTGGCAGAATATATTCGTTATAAAGCACAAGCCTGTCTGTAGTTTCCTTACTTTCAGCTGTTCTGTTTTTCTTCCTTGCTGACCATATTGACATTTTTCTCAGCTTTTTTTCCAGATCAAACATCACATGAAATTTCACAAGAAGTGTCTGCTATCATCTAGGTAAACTACCTTTTATGTATCTTTTTAATAGATACCTCACCAATTAAACAATTTGTTCTAAGAGTAGTTCCTTTCCCCCCTTCATTTGCACTGTTGCATTCAGCACAATCAATTTCCTAATCACTGTTGTCATTTATCTCTTCGTTTTACCTTGTCACCTACTTAATTTCACTAGAGGCATTTCTAACATCTCTGTCTAATAATCTCCGCTAACAATGCAGAACACTATTAGCATAATAAGCATTTCCCATCTGCACAAATGAGACTCCTTCTCATCAGTCTGAAAACTAACTACTGTACATAAAAATAGCTGGGTATCATTAGAATTAAAGAGAGAAACACATTCCCCTGCAAACGAGCTTCTTCCCTCTCTCCTCTTGGTGGTAACAACTTCATCTGTTTTTGTAACCGTAAAGTATACAAGTCCAGGATTGAGCACAAAGTCCCAGTCATTCATGTTGAATGTTACTATGATCCCTTACACAGTTTTGAGCTAGGAGAAACTGCTGACAGTGCACAAACTCATTTTAGGTGTGTAGCACAAAACATGGGCTCACCTCAGTGAGCAATGTGAAGAGCCACACTGCTCCATGGGTGGGCACAGTTTGGCTGTATGGACCATATATACCTCTACCACACACGCCTCAGTATTACCCAAACCCTATACAGCTGAAGGGACACTTGCCAGGGAATGTGCCTGGATTTTGGAACTACTTCCCTTTTCTGCATGGACACCTGCAAAGATGAGCAATGTTCGAATAAAATGAGGCGGCATATTTCTGCACTGATTATCTTTAGAAGCTTTTCCATCAAAAGCATAGGCATAGGTATTGGCAGACCCTATTGTTAGCATTACTTTCCATTTTATTAAACCAGTTTGAGGGTTTTTTCCAACATAAACTCTCTCTCCCTGATTCCCCTGTTATCTTCCCCTGGGAAGGTGGTGGTGAGATCACAGAGAGCATCTGTCAGAGTTTAGTGGTTGACCTAGCCTTAAACTTTGACAGCATGTCATGCAGAACAGTAGAGACCTTACAGCAGCCTTCCAGTAGTTAAAGGGGGCCCACAGAAAAGATGAGGAGTGACTCTTTATCAGGAAGTGTAGTGATAGGACAAAGGGCAATGGTTTCAAACTGGAAGAGGGTTGATTTAGATTAGATATTAAGAAGCAGCTCTTCACTGTGAGAATGGTGAGACACAGAAATAGGTTGCCCAGAGAGTTTGTGGAAGCCCCATCATCCCTGGCAGTGTTCAAGGCCAGGCTGGATGGGGCTTTGAATCATAGAATCATAGAATCATAGAATGTTAGGGATTGGAAGGGACCTCGAGAGATCATCAAGTCCAATCCCCCTGACAGAGCAGGAATGCCTAGACTATGCCACACAGGAACGTGTCCAGGCAGGTCTTGAATGCCTCCAGAGAAGGAGACTCCACAACTTCTCTGGGCAGCCTGTTCCAGGGCTCCGTCACCCTCACTGAGAAGAAGTTTCTTCTCGAGTTTAAGCGGAACCTCTTATGTTCCAGTTTCAGCCCATTACCCCTTGTCCTATCAGTGGTTGTCACCGAGAAGAGCCTGGCTCCATCCTTGTGACACTCCCCCTTGATATATTTGTAAACATTAATGAGGTCACCCCTCAGCCTCCTCTTCTCCAAACTAAAGAGCCCCAGCTCCTTCAGTCTTTTCTCATAAGGGAGATGCTCCACTCCCTTAATCATCCTAGTTGCCCTGTGCTGGACTCTCTCCAGCAGTTCCCTGTCTTTCTTGAACTGAGGGGCCCAGAACTGGACACAGTATTCCAGATGGGGTCTCACCAGGGCAGAGTAGAGGGGAAGGAGAACCTCTCTCGACCTACTAACCACCCCCCCTTCTAATACACCCCAGGATGCCATTGGCCTTCCTGGCCACAAGGGCACAGTGCTGGCTCATGGTCATCCTGCTGTCCACCAAGACTCCCAGGTCCCTTTCCCCTACACTACTCTCTAATAAGTCATTGAGCAACATGATCTAGTGGGAGGTTTCCCTGCCCATGGCAGGAGTGCTGGAAACAGGTGATTGTTAAGGTGCCTTCCAACCCAATGATTCTATGATTAAGGAAAGGATTTATCTCTGTCGGTAGATTAGAACTGAATAATGCAGAAAAGCCCTGATGTGTTCATCTGTATTGTTTTTCTCTACTCTCTGGCAAAGACCAGGCACAGCTCAGGAAAGAGTACATGCAAGGGTCTACTCGCAGTCAGGATGAGGCCACCCTGCTATGGGGTAGCCACTCTAGCTGTAGGGACACCATGCTAGATCACCATAGAACCAAAGAAGAGGCCCTGGTCTGATTTATTTGATGGTATTGATGTATCTAAAATCCTGAATATCCCTGACCACATCCAAATTTGTGTCTGAGGCATGATCCTGGTGGTGCCCAAGGTGCAGATAACAGAGACAAACTTGGTTCTGCCAGCTCTTTGGCCTGCTCTCCCCCTAGAATATGATGTCATTCAGCTCAGGAGACAGTGCAATTCATCTCATCATGTGAAGTGTCACTACATAATATTTGCAGATTATTAAAGCACTAGAAACCATGATTGTTGATAAACTAGAGGTTTGTGTCATGTGTCACATATTTTCAGACTGAAAGAACAAATTTTAACTGAAGAGACTCTTCAAACAGTAGGTGGAAAACACAGAGATTTAAATCAAGAATTTGGTAATGCTAAGCAGCTTTCATCTACTTTAATTAGAGATAATATTTTTCTTAATCACAAAATTGAATTTATAGAAATCAATTTAAAAATGTGATATCTTCAGTATTTGGGAATAAAAAAACAACAATTTTTGTTGATATATTGAAAATATTTCTAGGCTATAAAACCTAAAAGAAAATTCCTTCATTAGTATGTTCTGACCCACATCTCAGGTTGGAAATACCTGATTAATGTTATTCCTAAAAAAATCCTACTAATTAACAAGGATCCATCACTTTTTATTAGTATCAATAATTGCCAATTTATAGATCTGTTGTCACCAAATTTAAACATATGATGAAAAATATTTTTTCTTTAAAATATAAATGCTACCACTTAGGTCTGAAATTGTATTTCAAATCCCACATCCTTATCAACTTGTTTATAAGCAGATTAAAGTCTTTCTCGATTTGAATTTACCTGAACTCAAAGTCACTGATGAAAATGTTTTGGTTTCTACGGGAACAGTATGTAGAAATATTTTCAGCATTTAGACACATTGTCCTTACAGTGTGTCTGTTGCATTTGAACCCATGTCCACAAACATGCTGAGAATGTATGTTATTCTTATGACACTAGTGAGAGTACTTGCTATGATAAAGACATACATTGTGTGTCTCTGTGTATGCACACTTGTGTTGAATTCGGGCAATTGTTTTTCACTTCTTTTGCTTTTCAATTACTGAGTTATCTGGATTCTGAGTCAAAGCTCTGTTTGTTGTAATAACACTTGCTAATATGAAACCTGGGTGCAAGAGGGATAGCCGCTTGGGCAAATAAAGCCAACAGGGTATTTTCAAATGTAATAAAGTGCTTGTAAAAATGTTTAATATGCTTTTCCTGTTGTGCCACCCTGACAGAGAGATAGGATGAAATTACAAAAATATTTTAAGACTCAGTGGTACAATTCTTCTAAACATGTTCTTGTTAAATAGCCACTGAACACGGTCCTCACTTTTTTTCCCCTTTCATTTCCTGTACTGCCTGCCTAATGGAACAACACTGAATGTTGCTAATATAAAAAAAAAAGTGAATTTTATTAGAGTAGAACATTCAGCTTCATCTCTTTCACATATAATAATGTATCTTACATACATGCATCTATATCTTACATACATGAACAGTATTTGCCTATATGTATGTATGTAGGTATGTATAATATTAGGTCAGCTACTCTCATATCATATGGCATGGATTTAACTTTTCATGAGGTTTTACTCTGAAAAATCACCAATCCTAGGATTCTGAATAGCTAGATACATGCAAGAAATCGATGCCTAAGGACTTCTAAATAAGGTCTATAAAGTAAACTAGATGATGTGACAAATTCACTGGTTAAATGTAGGATTTAACATGTTGAGCGGTGCTTTGTATTTCAGCCGTTATCTCCTCTATAGGTTGCTAATGCTTGTTTACATATCGGGGATCTTTTTTAGTTACATGTGCCTGAAAAGGGATAATATTTTTATGGCTTTGCACAGTAGACCTCCACTCCCTCATTTACAGTCACTGAATGGAATGTGGAGATACTGACTTCAGTGATATTTGGATCAGCCCCTCAAACTGTAATTGGACACGCTGAGATCTCCACTAAAAAAAAAGCTCCTTAAGGCAAATGATGCACTTCAGAGGACACGACCTAAATACAGCTTATAGGGCTTTTAGGAAAGCAGAAGTTTGGATAAGAGAGCTCCTAAGACACATGCCTTTCTTCTTCCTGAACAATGTGAACATTTAATTTTTCCTACACATCTCCTCCTCTTCTACTGCCTGTCAGATAAAAAAAGGCTCACAGATGGTTTTGTGGGGGAGATAAAAGACCCTCTTTTAACCTCTACCCCACCCCCCAAATAACTGCATATCCAATGCGAATTTATCAGAAGCCTTATGTGAGTTTCAAAACTTTTGCCAACTCCACATTTTCTCTTTTACCAAAAATCTAATTTCAGATTTCATTCTTTTAATTAACAGATCACAGATACTACTTTAATTAATTATGCTCTACCAAATTAAATCAGCTAGATGTGGGTGCTTGCTTTTCTGCTGAGCTCAGTTGGAATTACACTATCAGCACAAATGTTCACTGGTGGAGAGGACCTGTCAGCTCTTATGACGAATGGGATCATTCTTTAGAGTATTGTGTTGGATTTAGCTGACCAGATCTCTTCTAGGCTTACACAAGGGCAAGAAAACTTCCCCAGTGACTTCCACAGATAAGTGCCTGATCCAGCTCTACTAAATTCAAACAACTTTTACCACTGATTTCAACTGAAAGTTGAAACTGATTTCCAGCTGCCCCACAACTGTATTTCCCACCTAGTGTGTGTACATTGTCCTTTAAGTGAAGAAAACAGATGTCATGTTCAAAATCCTGAAGATATTCCCTCAAATTCCAGCAATATACAGTATTACAGTGTTGTACTACATAAGGTACAAAGAGCTCATCCTTCCCTCAGGACTTTCATCCATGCATTTTTCTCCTATCACCCCAGAGCCTAGCTGATGTGTTACATTTAACACATAGTAAGTTAGAAGTGCCTTTTTTCATAACCTAATGAACACATTAACATTTATGCTTGTTCTGTGTTCATCTATCTTAGTATCAACTGTGTGTCTTAGAGTAACACTCAAAAATCAGAGACCAAGCAAACCCCAAACTAAGCAAGGATGTCAACAGTTGAAATAATTCTTGGCCCACAGCAAATGAATAGAAAAGCATGAGAACAGTTCAGATAGAAGTTCTGCATCTGAGAACAAGAACAGAACTATAGTATAATAAAAGCAGGTTAGATTGGAAGAGACCTCTTGAGGTTGTCTAGCCCAACCTATTGCTCACAGGAGGGCCAGCAAGACCAAACCGACCAGGGCTTTTTCTAGTTCAGTTTTGAATCTCCAAGAAATCTTACAGCCTTTCCATAGAAAGTGGGCTTTCTAGGACCATATGCCTATTCACAGAACCACAATGGAAGAATCTAGGACACTGGTGATATCCTTGATCTCACCTTCTCCTCTTTATGTGGTCCATCACAATCTTTTATGTCATTTGCTATTTTATCCTAAAGGTTACTAGTTCTGTGGCATGCTGAGTGTGCCAAATAGTCGTTTTATGAAATCATTTGCACTGTACATCTATTGACTGCACTTATAGCAACTGGACCTGAGGACCCACATGGTCTCCTGCAGGTCTCTGTTCCCAGCTGAATCTGTAACTATTAACTGCACAAGTAAACCACCACTTGCATGAGTGACAGCTTGTTTTTCATAGTCTACAACAGCATATTTTTGCATGTGAAATTACCTGCTTCTGACAGCATAGGCATGTTTTGCATGCATATTTTATGAAAGTTGCCTTTGAAAGATGGTCGTTGGATAACCTATAGAGTCCTTCTGGAAATACATATAAATTACTTCTATTCCAAGGGTAAATATATGCAACTGAAATAAAGAGGTCCCACCCTTCCTACAAAGTTTCAGTTTCACACATGTCAATCCAAAAGATGCATTTTGCGTATCTGCTTATTAGAGGAACCACACAAAAAATTAAAGAAATGGTACACACCTCCTGTCAGCCTCTTCTCTATGTAAGCATGCAAGAGAGAGAACAGAAAAGATTGTCCAGTCCTTCACCAGCAATTAAAAGTTGAGAGGATTAGACCATACCTAATTTGCAGATTTGTTTCCATCCACAGTTTCATTCTCTACTATAAATTATTTAGACTGCTAAGGAATTGAGAAACAGTGTAAAAGAGGAATGTGCAAGAAATTAGGGAAGATAAATTAAGGGGAAGTTACTGAGTAAGCATAGTATTTAGCAAGACATATGCCCTGAGCTGCTTAACTTTCTCCCCAGGCCACCATTTCAACATGACTTTGAAAGCACTACTGACTATTTTGTTTTATGGTGGACCATGTAGACAGTAAATGGGAATGCATGGGAGATACTACTGGGTGATGGAGGAACTCAGGAGCAAGAAGAAATTTTATTAATTGCTTAAACATACAGTTTTTTGCATTGTTTAAACCTATTGTTTCTTACATTCCTCAGCCTCACACTGGGATACTTTATAGTTTCTGAATTTTGTATGAAATATTGTGTCAGGTTTTCAAAGAACTAGTCAGAATCTACCTGCCAAGTGAATAAGGGAAGTATGCCATGACCAGGTATGTTTATAAAGACTACTGCATTGCAGACATTCATGGTCTGACAAAGGTTACAGTCTTGCAGAAAAAAAAAAAATGGGTTTGATTCCTTCATCAACAAGTAGGCGGCCAGGAACAAGTCACACAGGCCTTCCACTCCCCAGTTCTGCATCTGTAAGATAATAATACCTCACTGAGAGCTGCAAGGAAAAGAATGTTGATTACAATGAAAGTTCTCTTCTTTTTCTTTTTTTTTCACAGGAGAAAAAAGCAAGACATGATAGAAAAAATGTCTTTGACCCCAAGCAAGTGTTGAAAGAACAGGAAAACACTTTTTCCAGGAAAGATAAAAACTATGAATAACATTTCTCTCCATCTTTCTACCACCACACTGAACATACCTTTCATGCTCTTAAGAACTTTGTGGTGACAGGTAAGTCTTGGTTTTGTCTGTCCAGGGAGCAGATTTTAGTGCCACTTCCTCAGTGACCTCCACAGGTTGCCTGGCTCTTTGCTGCCTCTCTCAGCAGAAGAGAATGACAAAAATAAGTACAAGACCCCAGTAAACGTATGCTTTGGTGCCAAAAGAAATTCCCTAGCATGTCTCAGCTGCAGGAAAGTGATTTCTGCAATCTGAGATACAGGAGTGGGAAAAAGGAAGTGCTCTCGAGCCAGACAGCAGCCTGCACTTGTTGCACAAGCAGATGAGTTGTGAGTAGTCCCACTGACTCCTGTGAGGTAAAGGTGGTTTCCAGAAACCACCTACCCTGTTTGCATGATGTGGGATCCAATATGATTAGGCTGACCGAACTGTTTATGAGCATCCTGCAAATGGTTGCACTCCAGAAGCTTTGCCTTTATCTTCTTCATGGCCCAATCCAACACCTACCGAAGTAAGTGAAATAAATCACTTTACACAGGAATATTAAAAGCAGTGAAGGTACAGAGGAGAAAAAGAGAAGCTGGCTCCCACCACTCCATGATACTTCTGTGGGAACTTTATGTTCAACTTAGCATGCTTTGCCATTTCTGTAGTTCCAGGTACTAACTGTGATTCTATAATTTAAGCTATTAAGTACCTTCATCATCTCATGAATTCTGACCAAGTGGCATTTCATAGAATCATAGAATTCATTGGGTTGGAAGAAACCTTTAAAGGTGATCTGGTCCAAGCCCCTGCAGTGAGCAGGGACATCTTCAACTAGATCAGGTTGCTCAGAGCCCCATCAAGCCTGACCTTGAATGTCTCCAGGAATGGAGGCTCCACCACCTCTCTGGGCAACCTGTTCCAGTATTTCACCACCCTCAATGTAAAACATTTCTTCCTTATATCTAGTGTAAATCTACCTTCTTTTAGTTTAAAACCATTTCCCCTTGTTCTGTTGCAAGAGGCCTTGCTAAAAAGATTGCTTCCATCTTTCTTATGGTTTCCCTTTATGTACTGAAAGGCTGAAATAAGGTCTCCCTGGAGCCTTCTCTTCTCCAGGCTGAACAACCCCAGCTGTCTCAGCCTGTCCTCGTAGAAGTGTTCAGTCCCCTTGATCTTTGTTGTGACCCTCCTCTGGACCCACTCCAACAGATCCATGTCCTTCTTGTGTTGAGCACTCCATTGCTGGACACAGGACTGCAGGTGGGGTCTCACCAGAGCAGAGTAGAAGGGCAGTATCACCTCTTTCGATCTGCTAGCCATGCTTTGTTCAGATGGTTTACAAATGTTCACAGCGTACCTCCTCAGGAGAAATGAAATCAAATTTAAGTTCATAGACAACATAGGAAATATTTCATATAGGACATAAATGTTTAAAACATGATTGTGCTTTGCTACACCTCCTTTCAATGCAATTTTAACCACAGACAAATATGTGAGTACAACAAAGCAAGAAGGAAAACTTGCACTGATACTGTAATTCTGAAGATTTGTAAAGAAAACTGTAGAGAAAAAACTATGTTGTTTGTAACAAAAATGTTACTTAACGGGAAAAAAAAAAAAAGCAGCAGAATCGAGTCCTATGCCCCTGCAACAGTTTTTTCTAACTATATGAGTGCCCAGAAAGATATTTAGCTTTCTCTTCTTGTTATAACAGGTTAGGGTAGGCTAGTCTTTTGATTCATAACCTCTGAAATATCTGTTGCTTATTACTTTCTGATCCCTAGTCATTATTAAAGTATGAAATAAAACTGAATAACCAGTATTCTTTAATGAGAGGTGAAATATTTTTCTTCAATTGTTACCAAGAAACCTCTAAAAAAACCTAGCTTGATTTCTATTTAAAGATGAGAAGGGATATAAAAAGACCTCATTTAGTCTATGTTTTTTCCTCGATTTTTGACAGATCACAAAATCACAGAATATTGAGGCTGGAAAAGACTTCTCAGATCATCAAGTCCAGATTTATTATTCTAAGAATAGAAATGCCACTATGCTTTTCAGAAATCTTTTGTATCTGACAGAGAGTTGCAATATCTTTCATTGATACATCTATTGTCTGAAACATTCATTTACAATTTAAACCACCCAGGATTTACTTTGCAACATCCTATTTTCTGCAGGAATTGTGTGATGTGAATTGTCTTATTTGGGGCCTCCACTACAGAGGAGACATGGACATACTTATGCAAATCCACTGAAGGTCAATGAAATGATGAAGGGACTGAACCACCTGCCTGCATCTGTTCACCCTGGAGAAGAAAAGCCTCATCAAATTTTATCAATATGTGTTAAGTACCTGATGGGTGTGGAGTAAAGAAGATAGAGCCACAGAATTCTCACTGGTGCCCAGTGAAAAGCCAAGAGGGAATCAGCACAAACCGAAAGGCAGGAAATTCCATTTAAGCTTGAGAAAAAAAAGTCATTATCAACAGTGAGGCCCTACAAACACTGGAACAGGTTGATTAGTGAGACTGTGGAGTCGCCAGTTGTGAAGATACTCAAAACTGAGCTGGGCACAGCCCTGAGCAATCTGGCCTAGCTGACCTTGCATTGAGCGGAGGTGTTATACTCAACGTGACTCCAGAGGTCACTTCCAACCTTCTGTAATTCTGTGAAAATCCGGAGTTTGTAGATTGAAAGCTCCAATTTTAATCACATTAGTCCTTTACATCAAAAAAGCTGTCAGGGCAGAAATTTGACTGCTGTGGAAATTATAAAATGTTTGAGGTTGGAAAGGACTTCTGGGCGTCATTTGGTCCAACCACCCTGCTCAAGCAGGGACACTTAGAGCCAGTTGTCCAGGACCACGTTCAGACAACTTTTGAATACCTCTAAGGAGGGAGACTCTACAACCTCCGTGGGCAACCTGTACCAGTCCTCAGTCACCCTCAGAGTAAGAAACTGTTTACTGATATGCAGAAGGCACCTCCTGTGTTTCAGTTTGTGCCCGTTGTTTCTGGTCCCATCATTGGGCACCACTGAAAAGAGCCTGGCACTGTCCTCTTTGCACCCTCCCTTCAAGTACTTCCAGATATTGGTGAGATCCCCCTGAGCCTTCTGTTCTCCAGGCTGAACAACCGCAGAAGTCTCAGCTTTCACCCACTGCAGACATGCTCCAGACTCTGAATCATCTTTGTGGCCCTTCATCAGACCTTCTGCAGTATATACATGTCTCCCTTGTACTGTGGAGCCCAGATCTAGACACAGGACTCCAGATACAGCCAACACTGAATAAAGGGGAAGCATCATTCACCTCCCTTGACTTGCTGGTAGTACTCCTCCTAATGCAGCACAGGACACCAGAGCTGGCATGAAGCTGCAAAAGCCTTGCTTAATTCTGGTGTTCAACTTGGTGTCCACCAGGACTCCCAGGTCCTTTTCTGCTATGCTACTTTCCAGTCAGCTGGTCTCCAGCACATACGGGTGCATGAGGTTTCCCGTCTCCATTTGCAGGACTTCACGCTTCTTGTTGAACTTCATGAGGATCCTCTCAGTCCATTACTCCAGGAGCTATTTTCAGCTGGAGATATCTCCAAAAACAACTAAAAGATAATGTTATTCATTATGATTAAGATTATATAAGTCCTCTATTTATATACAAATGTTTTATGTTTGGGAAACATAAGCTCTTCTGTACAAAATGTATATGTAAACAGGTAAATGGAGGAAAGAGATGCAATTTTTCAGACACAGCAAAATAAAATTAAGAAACATTTACTGAATCTAAAAAGCATTAGTTTCTTAACTATATTCCAGATGCTGATAAATGAATTTATGTTAATACAAAGCAGAAATTATAAATTAATATTAAAGGCCACCTCAGATAAGAATTCACTTCCAACCTCCAAACCAACCATGGACAAGATAGTCCCAAAGGAATTACCCACAATTTATGAAGCCTGATTTCTGGTGTTCCTCTCCTGTATAGATTATCTACTATTATTTCATGAACCTTGTAGGAACATAATGTCCTTGAAACCTCTGGTTCTTAGTCAAATATGATTTAAAAATAATAATACGTTCAAATGCTAATGTATGATACATTATCATACTTAAAACATACTAATAAGCACAAAGTAATTAACCAAAGCTGCGCTGAATGCCATCTTATACTCCAGAGCAATAGTGCGTATAAGACTTTCCTAGAAAGTACTACAGAGGTAAAGAAAACACTCTCGTTTACTAATTCAAGCTGACACTACTAAAATTAATTCTCTCTGTAATCTGTTACAGCAATGATGTAAGCCAAGTAACACCAAACATGTTTTAGCTGTAAGTAGTTGTGTTTCATAGCACTACAGCTAAGTTAGTGAAATCCATCACATTGATTTAATCATGATAATAAAGTATCTGGGCAATGCTGACATAAATATAATCCTTGTTCAGGTCTAAGGTTCACTTAGAATGGCTGAAGATAGAGCTTTCCCTGATTACTGATTTTTAGAAAAAGCAACAATATCTGTGGCAATGCCTAAAATTCATTCCCCCTCTACTCAGAATACAAATGAACTGACCTACAAGACAAGAAAGATATGCATGTTTATTCAGACTTCTGCCTGTAATGGTATTAGGTGAAAGATGTCTCATATTTAAACAACTGCGTGCTGCTGGACTTCCAATTTATGGTATTTGTTAGTAGCAATTTATCCTGGGATCATCTGCTTCCTGACAGTCTCCGGCAGTTTGTTAGGAATTTTTGGTATTAATACATAATTTAAAGGTTAAAAATAGAATAAATGGAATAGGTGTACATTTGATAGATGTGTGATTTTTAAAAAGAGTGGAAAACCCTAGGAAAGAAAATTTACAAAACCAGCAGAACAAAGGAAATAGCATCTTTTACCATGTTCTCTATTTTTGCCATCTTTTTTCACTCCTACTTGGTTTTCCAAGTCTGGTTCATGATTCGCCAGAAAGAGATCATATCACTAGTTTGTGTCCTTATAGAGACTTAGAAAGGATGTAGATTTGGACTCCAGAAAAGCAAATCATGGGCAATCATTCAGAAGTTACATAGTTATAAAGATATGTCTAAAACATAACCAGCTAGTAAAAATAGTCTTATTTGATTTAAAAACATTTACATGCTTGAATATCTTCATTTGTGTATGTTGCTTATTTCACCTACACTGCATTCTGTATCTGTTTTTTTAAACTAGACAACTGTGTGCCACTACTGATAAGAAATTTAAAACCAGTAATTATGTAGTGAAAAAAAACCAGATGTGTTCCCTTGAAGTTTATATGCCTTCTTGTGACATGGCTTTGGTGGGGAAAAAAAAAATCAGACCAAGCGCGAAGAACCAAGACAGCCAATTGGACTAAGATTTCTTATCATCTGTGAGTGGTTGAGGGAACTTGTAAGGTGGCTAAGAGTCTACTTTGGTTTTATAGCAGTGGGATTTGCAAGTTGCAAGTCTGTTTAATAAGAAAGCCAAAAGCACCCCTGTATGGATTGAAATGGCAGTCTCATCTGTTCTACAGAAATACACCTTTCTTACTATTGTGATTTTGATCACCTGCTGTTCTCCAATTAAACTAAGAACAAGTAAAAGGAATACAATGTATTTGCATGTGAAATGCAGCATAGTAACAAACAGCTTTTTAAAGACAAGATCAATTTGGGAAGAACAATGTGTGTCTACAGTGTACAGCAAAAAAAAATCATTTATTCTTCTGAAAAGAGAAAACAAAGTACTGGGAGCTCTCTTTTCTTAATGAAAGATTTCTAGGATGACTTGCCACCCACTTGGGACTCTGAGAGGCATGGCGGGTGGAAAGTAGAAAAATACTGCATGTCATAGAAGCCCTCTTGACACCCACTCCTTGATTATTTATATACATTAATAAGATCCCCTCTCAGTCTTCTGCTCTCAAGACCAAAAAGCCTCAGTTCTCTCAGTTTTTCTTCACAGGAGAGATGTTCAAGTCCCATAATCATCCTCGCAGCTCTCCGTTGGACTCTCTCCAGTAGGTCCCTGTCTCTCTTGAATTGGGGAGTGTCATGGGTTTGAATCTGTCCGGATTTTTGGGAAGCAGGGGTAGAGCCGTGGGGGATGACTAGTAGCAAACTTGGAGAGCCTCCCCCACCCCAGGTAGGAGTTGAACCCGCCTCTGGCCAGGGCCAGGCCAATCAGCGCCTCTGAGATCAAGGTATTTAAGAGGCAGCCTCATTGTTCTCCATCTGTTTTGGTTTCACCTTGTCTTTATCTGTTCTGTCTTTGTGTTTTGGGAGGTTCTTTTTCCTGCTGGAGAAGGGGGAGATGAGAGGAGAACAAAGAAACGCAGTCCTGAGAAAGAGGGGGAGAAGGAGAGCAGAAGGAGAGGGAAAAGGCTGCCACACCAGAACCTCCCCCCCCCAGAGCACCATGGTGTTTGAGATGGCAGGAAGATGATTGCCTGCCCGTTGACGGAATCGATGGCACTAACAACATCCAGGATGTGTCAGTAAGTGCAAAGTCCCATGTGAGAGGGGAGAGAGACCGAGCACCAGCGGGGGACATTCCTGAAGTGATCCCTTGTCCCGATGGACTCAAGAGGAAGAAGAGGATTGCCTCCTGTGAAATGGACACCACGTCATAGGAAGGACAGAGTGCAAGGAGCCCTCTTTCTCAAGGAGGAGCTGCCAAAGACAATGAGTAATGGCCAGATGGACCAAACCCCTCACCCCTTGTCACCACTTGCATCGATGGGGGGAGAAGGTAGCCGGGAAGATGGGAGGGGCAAGGGGAGTGTATTTAAGATTGGGTTGTATTTATCTGTGTATTCCTCTAACCATCCTGCTTCCGTAAACAGTGGTGGTAAATTAAATCAATGTTTTTCTCCCCAAGTCTCTCTGTATTTTATCCATCATGTTCACTTGTAGGTTATTACCTTCCCTGTCCTTAATCTCAATCCTTGAGCCTTCTTTTTGGTTGATTTTTCTCCTCTCACATCCCTGTGGAGATGGGGTTGGGGGGAGGAGTGAGTGAGTGAACTCGTGGTTCTCTTTGTTCCCAAGCGGGGCAGTTGGCTTCAAACCACGACAGCAAGCCCAATTCCAGGTGTGGTCTCACCAGGGCAGAGTAGAGGGGGCAGGGAACCTCCCTAGACCTGCTGGAAACACTGTTCTTAATGCACCCCAGGATCCCACTGGCCCTCTTGGCCACAAGGGCACATTGCCATCCCATGGACAACTTACTGGCCACTAGGACTCCAAGGTCTTTCTCCACGGGGCTGCTTTCCAGCAGGACATCCCCTGATCTGTACTGGTGCCTGGTGTTATTCCTCCCTAGATGCAGGACTCTACACTTGCCCTTATTGAACTTCATGTGGTTCACCTTCACCCAGCTCTCTAGCCTGTCTAGATCTCATTGGAGTTATGGTGCTTACTGGTTTTGTTTCCATAAATCTCAATGCACATGGTGTATGTTTTTCTCTCTTACTAAAACTGGTGTAGATGCAAGATCTGATGGTCGGTGACAGAGGCAGGACCTGAGACCATTCTCCCCAGCTGAGTCACACAACATGACCACCCCAGTTCATCTGACAAAGGTTAACCTTCAAGAAGAGCTTTTAAACGGTTGTCTTGAATTTGGTGTAGGTAGCCCCATAAATCAAAGACAAGTAGCAACCTTGTGCAGCAACAACAGCAAAATCAACATTATATTTGGGACATATGGTCCCACGCTGCCTTTTTCCAGTAGATCTGGAAGATATGTTTTGGTTGGTCATTGTTTTGGGGGGTTTTTTTACATACTACCTTAATGAGGAAGAAACAGACAAATAAGACTGTAACTGCTGACCAAATTCCAGCAGTGCATTTTTTGAAAGGAGACAAACTATTGAGAACTAAGCAAATGTACCTTTTCAAGCAGTCTGGTGATTTGCATCCTCACACACTAAAGTAAATGAGAATTCTGCCATTGATTCCAAAAGAGTTTTATCAGGTACAAACAGTTTTGAAGAGTGCAGTAGTATCATTGCGTTTCTAAACACAGGGACAACATTTTGTTCAGAAGTTATAGTTTCAGTTACATCTGGTTAAAAATCCTCCAATAGACTATTGCCCATGAACAAATTACAGATTTTTCATAAATCATACATTTCAATGTGACATGCCAATTCTGACAAATATAATTCTGAAAGAAGAATTGGCGTCTTTTTAACAGGGAAATTCAATTCTTTCTTCCAAATGACTTTTTTAAGTGATTGGGTCAACTGCGAATGACATATTTGGTATTTCATTTCCAGAGAATTTCAGAGACTTATTCTGCCTTCTTTCTCTTTATTTTCAGAAGAGAAAATATATTACAGATCCAAAGAATTTTGTAGCCTTACATAAGAAGGCCCCATTTCAGCCAATTCAAGCCATACCACCTCGTGCCTGTGCTGATAGAGTACCTATGCTGGGTTCTCTCTCGCTTCTTATTTACTACCTTCATAATATTGCTGGATTCCCAGAGCAGCCAGGATAGTGACATTTTATGGTGAAAAGTGGTTTGAACTGCATACCAGAGATGAAAAACTGACACCCACCATAAATACACTGCAAACCATCCCTGTCTGAATTTGCACTTCAGTTTTTGTTACATTGAAAAATGCACGGCGTTTGCAGCACTTACTCGACAACTATATTTATTTTGCTCAGGTGAAGTTAGTTGTATTTCAAGATTCTAAACCTAGTTAAATATTTTTCCACTCATTAATATATTTGGAATACTTCTCAGTCAGCAAATAGGATCCTGTTGCATATAAACATAAAATAAAATGGCTTTAACTTTTTACATTTTCAGGCCAAGAGGTGTTTCTTCTTTATCAATGTAATTGTTTGAGGAAAACAGTTATGCATTTCTTCAAATATAAAAAAACACCGTAGTTTGTAGAACATCTCTATCTACACAAAAGAATCAGATGTTACAGTTGCTACTCTGTAAACATAAGGAGTATATTTGTAGATGAGAGGGTAGTAGTGAGTGAAAATCCTTCCAGGAGTTACAGATTTCGAAGATTTAAATAAAATAAAGTAATAATTTTAATGGTGCCTGTATACTGGTGCATAATTAAGCCCTAACATTAGCATATTAGCACTTCCACCTCTAAGAGGCCTTCTTCCATCAGGTCATTTCATACAAACTGCAAACTTAATGGCAAGCATAACTCAGAGCCATAACCTGAATTACATACATGACTTTCATCTTTGCAGAAGGGCTATATAGTGTATATAGAGTATATAAAGAACTGGCCCTATTACTGAGCCCTGGGGAACACCACGTGTGACCACCCACCAACTGGATTTAACTCCATTCGCCACCACTTCTGGGGCCTGGCCATCCAGACAGTTTTTCACCAAGTGAATAGTTTGCCCATACAAGCCATGAGCAGCCTGTTTCTCCAGGAGAATGCTGTGGGAAACAGTGTTGCAGGCTTTCTTAAAGTCCAGGTAGACAACATTCTTAGCCTTTCCTTATCCACTAAGCGGCTCACCTTGTCATAGATGGACATTAGGTTAGTTAAGCAGGACCTGTCTCTCGTAAACCCATGCTGACTGGGCCTGATCATCTGGCAGTTCTGCACGTGCCACTCAACAGCACTCAAGGTGATCTGTTCCATAATCTTCCCCTGCATCGAGGTAAGACTGACAGATACGTAGTTCTGGATCCTTCATTCAGCCACTCCTGTAGAGTCACATTTGCTAACCTCCAGTCCACTGGGACCTCCCAAGTTAGCCAGGACTGCTGACAAAATGATGGAAAATGGCTTGATGAGCACTTCTGCCAGTTCCTTTGGTACCCTTGGGTGGATCCAATCTGGCCCCATAGACTTGTATATATCTAAGTGGTATAGCAGGTCGCTAACCATCCCTTCTTGGATTATGATCTAATTAAAGATGTCCCTGCTCACTGTAGGGGGGTCGGACTAGCTGACCTTTAAAGGTCCCTTCCAACCCAATGCATTCAATGACTCTAAGGGGGCTTTATTATGCACCCTCTCTTCCCACTCAAGGGGCTGCGTACCCAGAGTACTACTGGTTTTAGTACTGAAGACTGAATATTTATTTATTAAACTTGGTCTTTAAAACTTCTGGGGGGCAAGGAAAAAAAAGCAGCTTGATTTTCATTCAGTTTTCCAGGTGTCTTTTGGACTACAAGTAAAATTTCTCATTGCAGATTTGAAGTTCTGCGTTTGTCCATTCCTGTCCATGTTTTTTTCTATCTGTGACATCATTATTGCACTCTGCACCAACATAAATACACTGCAATAAATTATACCAAACATCAAGATATGCTAGCTACAAAGATACAAATGGCCATTTCAGTTCAGAGTGCATGTCCATTGAGCACAATTTGCCACTATCAGCAGCTGCCGGAGCCTGACAAAGAACTGAAGAGGGTAAATGTGAGCTGATGTGTTCTCAGCTTGGTTTTGTACCTTCCAGTAGCAAGGCATTCAAAGACTTAAAGTAGGAGTTGTCATCTTTGTGTTTAACTGTTCTCATAAGTATTTCTCTCATGAAATTTTCTAATCATTATTTGAACCTAGGCACTTCATATTCACTTCATTTTATCATATATTTCAAAGGTGTTCAGAGTAACAGAATTAATGCACCTTTTTTAGTAAGTCTAGGAACTAGTCAGCTGACAAATTTTAGGCGTATGCAGACTGGCACAAGACAACTCACCAGCACTCAGTTCTCTGCTGTGGATCACGTGCCCACATCTTGGTTTAACTCCTGTTTCTACACTACTCATTATCCACAGCACTGTCTCACAGGCAATCATAAAGAAACAGGTCTCCTAAATCCCAGTCAGCATCCCCACAGACACACTTTATCACTCCCGCTTCTATAGCTTGTTGTAATGTCACGCTGGATCAAATCACTATGAAATAACATGAGCTGAGTTTGTATCACAGTTTTTCACCACCACAACACATAGAGGTACTGCTTGTGCCACAGGATGAAATACAGCAGTAAGAAATCAAAGCAACAGAATACTCATACACACAGGCATGCATCTGCATATCCTAAGGAGAGTGTTGATGTACACTCCTAGTGCTTGTATGTGGCAGATCAGAAAAATTAACTACAGGTCATATAAGCAATATTTCTACTGCCTGTCATGATTACAGTTTTCTTTTGTCAGAAAAAAATTGTTCTCCTCTGAGCATTACAAACAAGCAAGCATGCTGTACTTTCCTGATTTTCTTCTCCTTGAAACCCTAAACATTCAGAACCTGAAATATTTTGACTAGAAAGGAAGGTCTCAAGTCAGTATTCACACTTGTAAATGGTTTGCTTCCTTTACCTCGCAGAATAAGCTTTATTTGTATTCATGCCTCCAGACACTTTTTGTGTCATTTCCAATGACTTCCTGCTTATTGCTGAGGCACAAGGTTTTCATACTTTTCAGGAAATTATGGAACTGAAGAGCTCTCACAGGCAACCAGTTGCATTTACTCGGGGTGGGGGGTGACGGGAAGGGGAGCAGTGCAGAAGGCAGGAGAGAGGTAGGATACCAACACATTCCACAGAGAAGACAAAACCATCTAATTTTTTATTATCAAAAACAGATATTGCATATTTTTAGAGCATCCACTAATTTTACATCACTTGGCCCTATGCACAATGGTCCCAGTAATAGTGTTGGCTGTTATTATAGTGTAATATGGTAGTTTATACAGAAGAGAATGGACACACAATAATTACAAACACAATTACACTCACAGCAAGGCCAGTGTTCTCTCCCTCCTTTAATAAGCAGCTCCTCATTCTCCTTTCAAATGGCACAACTCTTTACTGTAGACTTCTAGACATGAGGGGCCACACTTAAAAGGATTCATCAGGAAGCTTGCCAAAGGATTGTAATGAGAGGTAAAAGCCTAATTGCCTCATAGGTGAATGCCTCCAATATGGATCTAAGCAACAATGTCTTTAAAAGAACTCAATCCATTGTTTTAATGCCATTATGTTTTGAATTTTAAGTGCAGACACTTAAGGAAAAGAATTTCCCAGTTCAGGTCTGTCTAGTAGCTCTTTATGTTTGAATGACTGACACCTGTTAACTTAATTAGGTAATTAGTTTACTTTGAATTATTAAGGTAAAGATCTGAAATGATAAAAGCTAAAACAGACCTGGAGGGCTTTATTATTTTTTCTCTTTCTTTTCTGGCTTAGCTGAAAACATAAAGCAAATATACAGAAACATATGGCTGTAACCTTCTTGAAGATTGGCCTATGGGGGATTTTTCCAGGTTTGTGAAGTCAGATCCAGAGTTATGTTAGCCATTTTTAAACATTTTCTTTCCCTGTTTAGCTTTTTGAGTCTTCACAGACTTCTTGCTCTCCCTGGTTTTGATAAGAATCAGTCATTGATTTATCAAAGTATTCTAAGAAAAGATCATTCTACTTGTATTTTCGGTCTGGCCAAAACTAGGACAATAATCCAGTTCTCATACGGAGAAGACCTATTCTCATGAGATTTCCTAGCTGATTTTCATAACAAAGAAGTTACTGAAAAACTTTTTTGTGTTGCCTGAACCAAACCTTTTGAGATTCATCCTCTGGTAGAAGCCTTTTGCTTTTAACAAGTTCCCACTGACATGTATAGAGGAGACAGTCTCTGTGCATGAAGAGCAGCTTGCAATACAATGGGTTTTGAGAGCCAGTAGCTTCCCAAGCTTTGAAGCACCTGGCATAATAATGGCTGTGCTGATGGATGACCTGATGTGTTACACAAGA
Source organism: Trogon surrucura (assembly GCA_020746105.1). Taxonomy (NCBI): domain Eukaryota; kingdom Metazoa; phylum Chordata; class Aves; order Trogoniformes; family Trogonidae; genus Trogon; species Trogon surrucura. The sequence goes on along the minus strand of CM036618.1, from coordinate 18,843,621 downwards.
GTATAGCCTACCAGCATTATACTGATGGATCCTTTCCAGTACCTAAAGGAGAAGATTTTGAAAGGACGACCTATTTCAACTTAAAGGGGAAAACAATAGGGCTGCAGAGCTGTGGGAGGGTGATCTATTGCTTTACTATAGCTTCTGATTCTAGGTATAGCTGTCAAAGCTTGAATGTTTCCTCTTCTCAAGTAAGCATTTTTAAAGGTTAATGAGATGGAAGGCAAGAAGACTGGTATTATACTAGGTAGACTTAGAAGCATCATTAAGTTGAGCAAAAAAGTAAGTTAGGTGGGTTGCTCTGTTGCAACTCGTCAACATTATCTGTAAGATGAAGCAAACATGATATAGGGGATATAAGGTTGGAGAATTAAGAATACAAACCACACAATTCCTTATGAAGCATGACCACTAGCAGCATGGTGTAGATTGAAGAGCGCTAATGTTATTTCAATTATGTTTCTCGTTAAGCTACATTTATGATGTAAATTGGAAAAACTTCCGATAATATTTCTGAGGATCCTGATACCAATTCCTGTTGGGCGCCCTGAGAAAAAGCAAGTACAGAAACCTTTCCAGGTAGAGGATGTAATATCCACTACCTGCAGTATAGACTCCAGGTATCACAGGGCACTTTCCTATGCTGGCAGCTTTAGACAAGCTCAATCTGACTGGACCCCAGCTGATGTGACATTTCCGATCCGGTAATGACATAAAAATCTTAGCATTGCCTTGTGCACAGGTAGCAAGCATTGTTAAAGGTAGATTATACTAGTATGGACATTAAATGCACCTACAAATCATAGGCAAAGCTGAAAACGTGGGCAGAATGTGTCTGTCTGTCAATACAAACACATAAACACCTGTGCATCATTTTCTTTGCTAAGTTTTTGTTGCAATATCTTAAATTACCTGAATTGCAAAGTGCCCTTATTTCTCCAACTGCAAAAAGGGAAGTAATTGTATTTCTCCATCTAACAGATACGCTGACAACCTTGACCAGCGATATCCACATGCATGGGGGAATTCAAAAGGTGTAATATGGTGTTTGCTCTCAGAATGAGGCAGTGCTGAAATTGCTCCATATCAGCTTTTACAAAGCTTAAATGATTATGAAATTCTGATTCTCTAAAATACTAGTGAGGGAGAGAAGGTACAAGCAACATTGACTTTTTCAGAAGGAAGGAAGGAAAGTTTGGGAGATCCCTAGCCACAGGAGTTTTCAGGGGAACATGCAGTAGGTAGATAATTACATTCCTGGGAACCGCCTCATTCCTTCTGCTTTCTTAAGTAATTCACTGTTCTAATTAGAACCAACCACAGAGCAGTGTTAACAAAGGGAAGCCCATATGATGTATGACAGTTATTTAACTTGTCTTGGAATCAGAAGGGCAACATTATGTCTCTGGCTTCAGGTGAGTGAAACAAGAAAACCATGATTGAAGAGAGTTATGTAATAAAAAAAAAAAGTCTGTGTGTGGCAAGGGAAAGGATGCTGCACTACAACTGTCACAGACACAGGTGACTCCAAGTATATCAATGTCTTAAAAATTCATTGTCAATTATATACACATCCCCCTAATTTGCACTTAAGAGACTTACTGAGAACAAAAGAAGCTATGAACATGACTCACTGTGTAAAGTGCTATATTTTCGTATGGCAGGTCTGAAGGGGAAGGTTTATCTTTTCTCCTTAAGATCAAAACAGTAATGACCCCGTACTTAACCTAGGAACCTGAAAAAAAATCCAAAATGAGTGATTGGCCTTTTAAAATCAATTAGGAACAATATAGAGAGGGCTTTCTTTGCCCATCTTATGGTTAAGTGTGGGAACACATATAGGCAGCTTTCAGTGCAGCATCTTCCACCCGCACCTGAGATTGCAGGCTTGGTAGCCTGCCCATCTGCCCTTTTACAAGAGAGTTAGGGTCTCTGCTACTGTTTAAGTGAAGGTCAGGAAGCAGCAAGTAAAGAAACAAATGGAATGTTAAAGCGTGGTGCACTAACAAGGATACAGACTTGCTTTCATTTATGCCTGATGCACAACAGCCAGAGAACTGAAAATGCATATAGAGGCTGAAATGACAGGATAACATGAACTGGACATACCAGCTATAACCTTGGAGGCAAGAGGCAGAACAGTACACAGGCATTATGATCACAAGGGATCCTCCATTAGATAGAATACTGATTTTAAGCTCAGATTGGACTGCCAGTGTTTAACATTGCACTGACAGCAGGTGAGGAGCCTGAAACCTTTGCTAAGGGCAAAAGAAGCTGTGAGAAAGACTTACCATATAAAATGGGTTGCTCTTTCCACAGCAAGTTTGAAGTCTGTGTCAATATTTAGTAGTATCAGATTTTGTATACAGAATGTGAGAGCACGGTACACAGTCATGTTCAAGAGAGAAATGTTTATCATCTGTGGTTAACTGCTGCATGTGAATCAGTACAAGGTTTTGTCTTGCTTTCTCACAGTGCATAAGCTCTCCCATAGCTCCACTGAAAGGAATAGGAGAATTTGAACAGTGAATGGGTGAGCACCGGAATGGGTGAGCAAATGAGAATCTAGCTTTTAATCACCTAAAAACATAGGGTTTTTTTGTTCTCCAGCCAATCAACTGATCAGCAGTTTTTACACTGGTTTCCTGCCCCCATATGTTCTCAGTGAAAAATTTTCCCAACTCTTTCATTCTTTTTTGTTCTCTTTTATTTGGTAGATGTTTCTAAAACTGCAGCTGTCAAACCAGTTCATCAGAACTAGGCATGAAACAATGAAAAGCTTCACAGCCCAGGGAGCTTGGTGACAAACAGTGCTTTGGTGAAAGCCTTCCTCTTTTTCACAGCCTTCATGGACAGAAAGACTTTTGACCTCAGAAGCACTCTCAAAAGGAACATTTATCCAGAGAATGAATGCAGGGGAAAGTTGCACTGAGCCACTCAGCAAGTGATCCATCACCTGGGACCATTTCTCTCACATTTGTCTGAAATTCACTGTGGTGTTCCAGGAGGATTTTTCAGCAGAAACCTTTTGCCACCTTTGATCGGAATCATTCCATTAGTGAACATTCAGATTTTAGGGGATGTTTTCTTTTTTAGGCTCACCCAAGTATTTAATTCTTTTTGCTTTAAGCTTCATTTTAGGAAGCTAAGGGGTAGTGCTGAAAAGCACCTCAGAACTGGTCAAATCAAGAGCTGCAGGGACTCTACTTCCATTCAAATTTCAAAACAATTGGTGACATTTTCAGAAAGTCTTCCACACAGTGGGCTTCAGTTCTATGTCTCTAAAACTTGCCACATTCTGCTTTTGAGCTATTTTCTGTCTGTCCACGTTGGATATATCTATACTGGTTCTGCAAAACAACAGTATGCCAAGGGCTGTTTTCTGGCCATGAGGCCAAAGGGAGAGAAAACTTTTTGGGACTTCAGGTAGTTTTAGGACATAGTTTAAGACTGTGTGTTGTATATTCTTCAGTTTTAAGGTCTGAAACAAAGCAAGGACCATGCTACGTAGCCCATGACAGTGAGACGGTTTCATGGCACAAAACGAAGGAAATGTTACACGCCGAGACATGTTGCAAAAAGGCATGGAATTTGAACACAGACACAGACACAGACAGACACACACACACAGCCTGCGTAGATATTGATGGATGGATGTATAGAATGGAGACAAAACCAGTCCTATCCATAGTAATTTGCCAGCATAGTCCACAGTATATACCATCCACCAAACCATGCCCAGACAACATCTAGGAGAACACTAAACTGCTGTCTTGGATACAAATATAATGACCAGTACGGACAAATAACCAGTATGGCAAATAAACAGCATGGACAAGCAGTAGGCCAGTGCTTAAGTTCGTACTCTGCTCCTGTTTCATTTAGCAGTAGAGATACAGTCTGTCTCTCACGTGATGCTTATATGTGGTGTTCTCCATCTTCTTGCTTCCAATCACAGTATTGCAGCCTGCACTATTTTCCTGTCCTTTAAAAACATAAATATTTCCACAAGCATTCTAGCTATGCTGTTTACACCATCCAGTGTCTATGCTATTTGAACAGTCTCAGGGCTTTTAGCTCTGGAGGCATAATCTGTGAGGCACAGCTTGACAATTACAGGTGTCTTACAGACCTGAAACATTATATAAAGCACTGTATCATGAAAAAGGTTGAACAATACTATACAGGAGCCTAGGATTCTCATCTCTTAGCTTGAATTATATACACTGAGAAAATATTAGATTTTGGCCATTAGAATAGTCCCGCCTTCTAGCTTTGCATCTTATTTAATTCAGAGAAACAGCACAAGATGAATATTTAGTTAGTAGATATATATACGTAAAATATATATATATCAGTATATATATACACACTATATATAGTAGGTATGTGTGTATCTATATATACATATAGACCAAAACAGAAGCACAGGCACAGAAAGAGAAACAACAGATTACATTGCTAATGCCTGTGATACCAGTTGTAGGAACAAAGCTAGTGTATGTTTTCTTTATATAAAGGTTACATTTTCCCTAGCTGGTTAATAGTGTATTACTTAATATTCTCCCTTGCAAAGTTAATTTTCAACGATTTTTTTAGCTAAGTGAATGTCAAGCGCCATTGGAGAAACATATTACCTGACACTAATAGGGTTCTAAGAAGAAGCAGACAGTGTTACTAATATCCCTATTCTGGTACCATAGATAAGGAACCTTTTCAATGCTTTGCTTTGTAGTAAGTGAAATTTCTCATCCCTACTTCAGATAAAATGTCAGTGGTTACTGAAAGCACATCTGAGCTTTCAGTTTAAAAATTTATTAATGGAGTGGGGTGCGCTACACACTTTCCAGGTTCCAATTTTTTTTTGTAAATTTTAGCCAACAGTTATGACACCTGTTGTCTTCCTTGCTGACTCAATAGTCTTTGTACTATGTCACTCCACAATAAAGCTGGAAACAAGTACCAAAACAACACAGATCTCACTTCTTTCGACCATCAGTCTTTGTAAACTAATTACAGTTCTCAGATCTGAAAACTTGAATTTAACTTCACAGAAACATTCAGTGTACTACATTGTGGCATGATCTTGTATGATGTATCTACCATATCAGCTTTTATCTGAAAGAATAGGTCCCCATGTGTTGCCTGATCTAGTTGAGAGGCGTCTCTGCCCATGACAGGGAGGCTGGATTAAATGATCTCTAAGGTCCCTTCCAGCCTAGGCCATTCTATGATTCTATGACTCTATGAAAGAAAGAGCATTTAACAAACGATCCAAGATATAAGGTCTGAGAGTTCCAACATTGTTCAGTATGGTTAAATAAAAGTACTGTCCACCACAGGCTTCTTTGGGCTTTGAGGCTTTTTACAACATTATCCTGTACTCCAGAGTTTCACTAATGAACCAATCAATTCTACTCATTTAGTTTGTAAATCAAGAATAGCCCTAACAGGAGTCAAGTTAACATGCAGAATTCTCGATCTGTTTGGCACTGATTAAAAAACAAGTTAAGATGGTGTTGAACAAATCCCAAAGTCCTCCTGATACTTTAATTGATACAGCATGTAAGATTATTCCCCAGAAAACACCTCAAATATTTCTTTAGTGTCTACCTACATATACACTTACTATAACCCTGAAATGATCTCAAGCTAAAATAGAGGGCCTATTCCTGCACTCTATACCTGCAGTATCCCTAAACTGTTCTTTCCCAACATGGTTGTGACAACACGCAGGACAGCATTCAGCACTAGCACTGCTGGCAAAGCTGTAGTGACTCTTCTGGAGTAAACATCAAAAAAAAAAATGCAGAGCCAGGAGCAGATAACTGAAAAATCTGAAAGTATTTCAAAGATCACACCTATCTGTCCAATAACGCCACTGGATTAGCTACGAAAAGCTTGATCCAGTATTTCTCATCCCACAAATCAAAGACTCACACATTGGAGAGTTCTTTCCAACATCTCTATGGTGGAGAGAACGGAAAAGCGTCAGTGCCTCTTTCATTGTAACGAACGCTCTTTTTTTTTTTTTTTTTTTTTTTTTTGGTCAGCAAAAACAGTGAAAAAACTTCTTGAGGATTCAGGAAGACTCAGGTGGAATTCTGAGATAATCCCATGGCCATGGTCAGCCTGAGAACATGCAGTACTGAATCTATGAACATAGTCATCAACACCCTCCAATTAATGGTCCTTACATGAGTCCCTGCTTTAAGTCTTCAAAACTTCTTGTAATATTTTTTGCTCCTTGGCTGTAGATGACTAAATGTAAATTGTGAGCAGTTCTTGAGCAGTAACAGGCAAGAATATATTTGTTCACTGAAGGATGAAGGCTTATTACTTAAGATTATATTTTGGAGGGAAAGTGATGGAATGTCACAGTTTTAGTTTAAATACCCCAAATAATTTAGTTTCAGTCACTGAGACTGTTTTATTTGCTTATTGTTTAGGCATTTTTGGAAAAAAAGAAAAAAAAAACAACCTGGAAATCATTATGTTCCATGTCACTGCTGTAACACATTTCTTCCTTTTCCTTCTACCAAGTACTAGGAAGCTCTGTTCTCTCACCTTGTTGATTTATGAAAAGTGCTCACTTATGAAAGACATTCCTAGCACGTGCAAATCTGTATGTAGGTAGGGGTGATAAGTCAATAAGATACGATGTAACTTTGCATTGATAGACATGAATTTTACTATAATTCCAGACACATTCTCTTCTGTACCCGCACAAGAACTTGCCGAAAGCTGCTCATAAATGCCATGTATATTATAATGGCTCATAAATAATGAAATGTGAGAAAAATGATATATGAATCAAAATAGTAGAAAGAGGTTTTAAAAAAAAAAAAAGTGCAGTATTTTACTGGTCAGTATTTCCCAGAATTAATCTAATTTTATGTTGTATTTCAGATCCAGTTATTCGTAAGTATCTATATCAATCCATATTGCTGACACTGTGCTGCTTTTGGCTTGCCAGCAGATTACAGCCTCACCATGGTTTCACCACTGGCAAGAAGCCTAAGCAGGAAGTTTGCAGATGGGAAGGGATGGAGAAATTCCCAAATAATCTGTTCCATTCTGGTCAGGTTTTTATACCATGCCCACCACCATCGCATCAGAGACCTTGCTGAGCTGATACATTGGGGCCCTGCTTGCAAAGCACAAGCTCTCGGGTCTGAAATAATGATGGATGAACATTAAGTTTTGGTTCAGTTACAGGTCTGGAAAAAATTAAGAACAGTTCTCATTTTATCAGAATTAATTCTCCCATCCCTAATATAGAGCTGGCGAGGTATTTTTCGCAGCATTAGAATACTGTTGCATAAGCATGGTGACTAAATGATAAATGTCTCTAATGGGGATGGAGTAATGGGCTTGAACTACTGTGGACAACTCCACTGGAACTGTTGGTCATCATTCACAGCACTGCTAACTTCAGCTTTGTGGTATGCTAGTAACATAAACATTTTTCTCCCACGCCATGCTCTCCACTACATGCTTGTTGAAATCCTGTTAAAGGCAGCATTGCCATTAGAAAAGGAATCACGGGAATTGGGTGCTGCATTAGAACTTACCCCATCACCCTGAACTCTTCATGCTGACTGGAGCATCTCTTTCTCCAGAGTTTATGGGCCTTCTGCACTAAAAGGACTTGCCAAAACAAACAAACAAACAAAAAAAAAACAACCAAAAAACCTTGATTATTGATGATGCAAATCTACTTTTTTATTATTAAGTGAATTACAATTAACATGGATCTATCCATAGTAATAGCAGAGAACAATGTGCAGCAGAAGAAGGGTTGTAAGCTTTCCACTTACCAATTAATTCTGTTATCAAATGTTAAGAAAAAAAAGAGTGCCTGCCAGCTATAGCTTTATTGTGTTTTCCCAGAACTAATAATGGGAAAGCTGTGAAAGTTTTTCTCCTTTTTTCACTTTTTTTTTTCATGTGTGTGTGTGTTAGCCAACAACAATAACATCAAAACCACAGTCTTTTGTTTACAACAGAAATATTTTTTTCAGAAGATGATCTAAATGGAACAGTAGTGTTAGTACTACTAAAATTAGGAGCCTTGGTATTAAACTAAAACTTTCTTCCAGCTAAGCATATCTAATATGATAGGCAGTTATTTCCCTGATATATAGATGCAAAAATAAAGTGAACTAACTTGGACAAGTGACAATGCAGTCCAGAACAAGCACATTTACACATCTACAGCTGGTGTCTTCCTACCTTTGTATCAGTCTCACTGTATTCCAGCTATTTGATGAATTGACCACAGACAAATTTAAGTGAAGGAAAAGCTATCCCTTGCTTTTTCAATGCCCTCTATAGTCTTTTTTATGATTTCCCAGCTGTGTGTTGCAAAAAGCATGTCAACACCACGATTGTGGTTCTGATTGAGATGGCAAGATCAAATCTTCTTACTTGAAATCCTTCAAACATGAATCAAACTTCATAAAGCTTCAATAGTGCTCACTTAAAAGTCACAATTAAATGGATTCAAATACTGGGACTTCAGGCAGTGCTCTTATTTTAGCATCTTATGACTGAAGAAATAATTTTAACCAATATCGATTCCATCATTTTTTTTCACAGGATAAATTTATTCTGCTTCTTAATCTGTGAATTTCATTTCACCAAAACCCTGAACTGAATTTAGCTAGGCTCCTGGCTCAACAAGCTGGAAAGGACTACTTGCTTCTCTAGGAAAGGCCTTAGGCAAAGAAATAATGAAATAACCTTTCAGCTTCTTTCACAACTGATGAAACTTACTCACTGAAAGCATAATTAGACTGTGGAACTCACTGAGGTGAGATGCCAGCAAGGCCAATTCAAATAAGGATTTATATAATAACAATGTGTAAGGTTATAAAGGCTACTGTTAAGTAAAAAAGAAATGTAGCAACTAGAAAACTTTGTGCTTTACAGTTTAAAATGCACTTCCTGTCAGGGGATTAGTATGAAATCTTCTTGAGGAAATTATTATCATTTTATGGGGTTTCTAACATATTCTCCTAAATCATCCGGTACTGGCCACTCTCAGCACCAGGATAATAGGACAGACAGATTTCTATCCAGTAGATGGAAATCTGACCAAATATTGCAATTCTTTGGAAGCCAGTTGTATGACATATCCTGCAGATATTTTAATGACCTGTTGTGATTTGGTGGGGTGGCAGGTGACAACCCATAGCCCATGTTATTTTAATTTATTTTATTACATTTAGTTGCTGAGCGTTGTATTAAAAATATATACGTGGCTTTTTTCCTTTGTTTTGTTACTCAAAGCTGTTGAGGTTGTAAAGTTCTTTTAGATCAAATCTTTTTTAATCTTCTTTTTTTTTGTCTCCCTTCTTAGTATACCCTGATATTTGACAGACCCTTGAAGATTATCTATTGATCACCTGCAACCTGTTTTTGAACTGTAAATAAAGGTCATTCCAGCTGATTGTGTTCCTCGTATCCCTTGAGAACTCAGCAGTCACAGATTTCACACTGTTTTCAGTACATACATTCTATAAAGTATACATAGCACAGTGTGTTGAATAGCATGGGCTTGTCCCTAGAGAAAGTACTCAAAAAATAACTTAAATCTGCCCTCTCTGAATGCAAACTCTTAATTCACCCATACTGTAGAAATGTATTCATTGGTCAGGAGGTAGTATTTCTTTTATAACTTTAGACATCAAAAAATAGCATCTAGGTGGAATAATGTCTAATTAGTCTAGACCAGGTAATAATTATCTTGGTTCCATGACAATACAATTTCTTCAGCTGCTTCTTTAACCAGTTTGTTGCATAATTTGCAGATAAAGTGGTCTGACAAAGTAAGCTGCAAGACTCATGAGGCTTTCTGGTTTCCAAGAGGTACATTGTTTTCCATACAGAAACAGCCCAGGAACGGGACAAGCTTTTGAAAAAAAAGAAATTTTTGGAAATCAAGTCAATAACGCACACACACACACACCTCTGAATGATGATATTTTTATAAAGCTCTAATTCCACAATATTTGGTTTAGGAAACACCACAGCATCTGTGCTGCCGAGATGGAATAGCGTTTCCAAACCAAAATGTGCTCCTTACTTCCACCTTGTGATGGGGATGGCATGTGCAGCCAGCGAGCTGGTGTGGAGCTGGGCAGCTCACCTGCCCGCAAGTGCCCAGGTTTCCCCACAGGGCAAATAACCTGCCCACCAGAAAGGCATCTGGTCAGAAGTGGCCTCCCAGGGAAGTGTCCACACGCTGCTGAAGTTTGAACAAACTCTACTTAAGCTAGAGGTAAGGTCTTATGAAGTCTCAAAGAGAATTCCTGTCACATATATAAAGCTGCTCACTTAGTCAAGCTCTGATGTTTTCTTCACATGCTCAGAGCAGATATAAGGTATTAGAAGAATAATTTAAATTATAAGCATGGCTATTATTCCTATATACAACCCATGGTAAATTGCTACTAAAGGATTTTGGGTTTTTATTTATAAAACATATTCTAACAACTAACTTCAAGGAAACTTGCAGATTTTTCTGTAGCAGAGTTCACTTTCATGACCAGACAAAACAAATTGAAGGGATATTTGCAAAGAGAACCTTCAACATATGTCCTTCCTTGAAAAAGGCTTTTACAAAGTTTTGGAGAATATGGTCAGATGGTGCAAGTTCTTGGCTTTTGCCTTCGCAGGGGGTAATCAGTGGGGAATAAAAAGCAATCATCCCCCCCCCCCCCCAAAAAAGGGAAAAATTTAAGCCCCACCCAAAAGAAGAAATTCCCAATTAATTTACTTTACCCAGCTTTATCCAGAGACAAACAAAGGGTGTGAATGAAGTGATTTGATGTTAAAAATAAAAGTGTAAAAAAAAAATAGTCTGTATCAGAATTGGTGTCAGAGAGAATTTATTAAATAAAGAGATAAAAGCTATTATAAAATGCCCTCAAAATGCCTTTCAAGCTCTGCCTTTTTCTACTCACTTCCCCAAAGGTTAAAAAGTGTCTAATGTTTCCTTTCTGGCCAAACACCTGTCAAATTCCTATTTTAGTTAGATTTTAATTAGGAGCAGGAACTAATACCCTGCTAATTAATTGAGCATCTTCCTTTCCCAATTCCTCTGCTGCTGCTTCTTCTACAAAGATAACCCACCAAATAGGATTGCTGTACAGCCATGAAATTCCCTAAAATAAGACTATGAAGATAATAAACAGTTGAACACTCAAAAAAAAATAATATATTCAAATTTATTCACATACTCTTAATTAATCATTAAAATTTTGTTGGAACTGAATATCTTGAAAAAAATTCATTTAAACAGCACATTTTCATGTGTCTGATAACATAGTCGCTATCTATCTGTATCTGCAGATTACATATGAATTGCCTGAATGAAAGAAGAAATGGATCTCCTTGTCTTTTCATGTGGACTGTCTTTTGCTCATCTTAGATTGCTCTGCTGATATGATTTCCATGTGCTTTGCTCTCAAAGTTCTTGTCTGCAGCTCAGCAGACTATGTGCTTTCTATAAACTTAATTCCAGCAACCACAGAAGCTGTATGGTTCATTTCACAAAATCACAGAATTGTTGAGGCTGGAAAAGACCTCTGAGATCATCAAGTCCAGCCTATGTCCCAACACCACCACATGGGCCAGACCACGGCACTAAGTGCCACATCCAGCCTCTCCTTAAGCACCTCCAGGGACGGTGATTCCACCACTTCCCTGGGCAGTGCATCCCAGTGCCTGAGCACCCTCTCTGTGAGGAAGTGTCTCCTGAGAACCAACCTAAACCTGCCCTGACACAGTTTCAGGCCTCGCCGCCTCATCCTGTCACTGGTTGTCTGGGAGAAGAGCCTGACCCCCACCTGACAGCACCCTCCCTTCAGGGAGTTGTAGAGAGTGATAAGGTCCCCCCTGAGTCTCCTCTTCTCCAGGCTAAACACCCCCAGCTCCCTCAGCCTCTCCTAATAGGACTTTTCCTCTAGTCCTTTCACCAGCCTCGTTGCTCTCCTCTGGACTACCCTGCTCTGGATTACCCTGCTCTCCTCAGGGAACTACTCTGATCTACTCTTCAAAGCTGTTCTCCAGCAATCCAGTCTCCTAAATCACATTTCTTCATCAGTATTAAATGACTTGCTGCAAAGAGATGAAAAAGAACTACAGAGCAAGTGTGCTTCATAAACTCTTTCAAAACCAGCTGATCTCATCTTTATCCTGAAAATGGGCAGAGGCTGCAGAAGTAGGAAGAAATGCATTTGGTTTACCTTATCTAAATTAGATTTAGCCTCCAAACCAGCTTCTTATTAATAAGGGAAAAAAAAAAAATAGTGCACTATCTTCTGGAATCACTTAGCATCAAGCTTGGAATAGTATTTTTGTATATTTACAAACCAGATGTTCCGTCCCAACATCTCTGAAGGACCTCCAGAGCATGGTCAACTATGTTATATTGCCATGCCCTCAAAATAAATATTTCAGAGCCATCATACCTTACTACACTACTTTCAAGAGATAATTTCACTTCTAAATGTTGATAAACACGAAATAAAATAGTCCTGAATCCTATCACCTTTTGTTGCCATCTAGAAACTCTGTCATGCTGTCACAGATAAAATGAATGCATCAAAAAGAGTGTACTAAAGATCTGGTAAAAATGGAGTATCTATGATGCCTTTATTGGAAGATACAATTTGTTTTTAAACTGAATGACTAAAGTCATCTAACAAAAACCTGTGATTACTCAATGTTGTTTTCACAACAGATTTGATTTTTATCAGCTATTTTATCCTAGTCAGTCACCCAGCTGGGCTGTAAATTGGCGAGATCCTGCAAAGATTTCCAGTGCCTTTCTCCTGTTAGATCATTCTTTGAAACAATAAAGGAACCAGAGCCTTATGTAGCTACACTGATATATTTTACTAAGTGCTAGCTTTAGCATATAAGCAATTGTACATGGTAATGAGATCCTACCTCTAAAAATAATTTTCTCTTCTGACAGTCAGGAAGGCATTGATAGGACTGAGAAATTTGATTTGAAGTCTGGTTCTTCAATGGGGCAGGCCTTCCAGTTGAAGGTCTGTCATCTGCCAGAGCAGCAAAGGGAAGAAAAGAATCACTTACATGTGGGAAGGCTGAGGACAAAGGAATTGAGGGTGACGGAGCCCTGGCACAGGCTGCCCAGAGAGGTTGTGGAGTCTCCTTCTCTGGAGACATTCAAGACCTGCCTGGACACGTTCCTATGCAGCATTATCCAGATGTTCCTGCTCTGGCAGGGGGATTGGACTTGATGATATTTTGAGGTCCCTTCCAATCCCTAGCATTCTGTGATTCTGTGTGATTCTGTGATTCTGTGATTCTATGAATTAAAAGGTTTGTTAATACCCTGCTCTTAAATTCTAAGCTAAGCATTTGCCATGGGCCAGCACTGGGAACACGACATTGGGCCCAACTCAGATGCAGAACTGACCCAGTTTAAAGCAGCCAAACTTATGCCATGGTCTTTGGGTCAGATAAAAATATATTATCATATAGTACTTAATCTACACATAATTTATTTTAGTCTGAGGTAAAATCTATATGATGGCCACCCATATTTAAATAAAGATAGCAATTTTTCTCCAGCTTTCAATCCAGTAAATGTTAGGATTTTACTAATATGCTGAAAAATGTATTTGCATTATATTCTATAAAATGATCTCAATCTCTGCTAGAGTGAGGGTAATTTAAAAGCTGCTGCTTTATAAAATAGTTTTACAGACTTATTAAAGTAATTAAGTATCTCTGTAATAGAGAGAGAACTGCTCTTACACTAAAGTCTGAAGCACTTTATAGCTGTATTTCTTAACCAGAATAGTGCTTTAAATCAATCATATCCTCTTATAATGATCTTTTTGGTAAAATACCTGATTTGCAGGGTGAGGAAGTTGATGAGGCCTTCTACAGGCAGCTGAGAGCGGTCTCACAATCACAGGCCCTGGTTGTTGTGGGGGATTTTAACTTCCCTGATATTTGCTGGAAGGACAACTCAGCCAGTCAGCCACAGTCCAGGAGGTTCCTCCAGTGCATGGATGATAATTTTCTGATGCAAATGGTGGAGGAGCCGACTAGGAGAGGAGCACTGCTGGACCTCATCCTCGCTAACAAGGAGGATCTGGTTGAAGCAGTAAAGGTTGAGGGCTGCCTTGGCTGCAGTGACCATGAAATGGTGGAGTTCAGGATCTCATCTAGCAGAAACAAAATAGCAAGCAGAATTGCAACCCTGGACTTTGCCAAGGCAAACTTTGGATTTTTCAAGCAATTACTAGAGAAAATCCCATGGGCAAGGCTGTTTGAAGGTAAAGGGGCCCAAGATAGTTGGTTAGTGTTCAGGGACTGCTTCTACCGTGCTCAAGATCAGAGCATCCCGACACGTAGGAAGTCAAGGAAGTGAGCCAGGAGACCTGCGTGGCTAAACAGGGATCTGCTGGGTAAGCTCAAGGGCAAGAGGAGAATTTACAGATCTTGGAAGGCAGGGCTGGCCACTTGGGAAGAATATAAGGCTGTTGTCCAAGGATGTAGGGAGGCAACTAGGAAAGCAAAGGCCTCCCTTGAATTGAACCTGGCGAGAGGGGTCAAGGACAACAGGAAGAGCTTTTTCAAATACGTGGCAGATAAAACTAACACCAGAGGCAATGTAGGCCCACTGATGAATGAGGTGGGTGCCTTGGTGACAGAAGATACAGAGAAGGCAGAGTTACTGAATGCCTTCTTTGCCTCTGTCTACTCTGCCGGAGGCTGTCCTGAGGAGCCCCGTCCCCCTGAGGCCCCAGAGGAAGTCAGGGCAGTAGAGGAGTTTGCTTTAGTCGATGAGGACTGGATTAGGGACCAATTAAGCAATCTGGACATCCATAAATCCATGGGTCCAGACGGGATGCATCCACGGGTGCTGAGGGAGCTGGCTGATGTCATTGCTAGACCACTCTCCATCATCTTTGCCAAGTCTTGGGAGACGGGAGAGGTGCCTGAGGACTGGAGGGAAGCAAATGTCACTCCAGTCTTCAAAAAGGGCAAGAAGGAGGACCCGGGTAACTATAGACCGGTCAGCCTCACCTCCATCCCTGGGAAAGTGATGGAACGACTTATCCTTGGTGCCATCTCAAGGCATATCAGGGATAAGAGGGTCATTAGAGACAGTCAACATGGCTTCACCAAAGGGAAGTCGTGCTTGACTAACCTCATAGCCTTTTATGAGGATATAACAAGGTGGATAGATGATGGCCAAGCGGTGGATGTGGTCTACCTTGACTTCAGTAAAGCATTTGACACAGTCTCCCACAGCATCCTTGCTGCTAAACTGCAGAAGTGTGGTCTAGACTCTCGGGTAGTGAGGTGGAGTGCGAACTGGCTGAGGGGAAGAAGCCAAAGAGTTGTGGTCAATGGGGCGGAGTCTGGTTGGAGGCCTGTATCCAGTGGAGTGCCTCAAGGGTCGGTACTGGGACCAGTATTGTTCAATATATTCATCGATGACTTGGATGAGGGACTAGAGAGCACTATCAGCAAGTTTGCTGATGACACCAAGCTGGGAGGAGTGGCTGACACACCAGCAGGCTGTGCTGCCATCCAGCGAGACCTGGACAGGCTGGAGGGTTGGGCGGGGAAAAATTTAATGAAATATAACAAGGGTAAATGTAGAGTCTTGCATCTGGGTAGGAACAACCCCAGGTTCCAGTATAAGTTGGGGAATGACTTATTAGAGAGTAGTGTAGGGGAAAGGGACCTGGGAGTCTTGGTGGACAGCAGGATGACCATGAGCCAGCACTGTGCCCTTGTGGCCAGGAAGGCCAATGGCATCCTGGGGTGTATTAGAAGGGGGGTGGTTAGTAGGTCGAGAGAGGTTCTCCTTCCCCTCTACTCTGCCCTGGTGAGACCCCATCTGGAATATTGTGTCCAGTTCTGGGCCCCTCAGTTCAAGAAAGACAGGGAGAGAGTCCAGCACAGGGCAACTAGGATGATTAAGGGAGTAGAGCACCTCCCTTATGAGAAAAGACTGAAGGAGCTGGGGCTCTTTAGTTTGGAGAAGAGGAGGCTGAGGGGTGACCTCATTAATGTTTACAAATATATCAAGGGGGAGTGTCACAAGGATGGAGCCAGGCTCTTCTCGGTGACAACCACTGATAGGACAAGGGGTAATGGGCTGAAACTGGAACATAAGAGGTTCCGCTTAAACTCGAGAAGAAACTTCTTCTCCATGAGGGTGACAGAGCCCTGGAACAGGCTGCCCAGAGAGGTTGTGGAGTCTCCTTCTCTGGAGACATTCAAGACCTGCCTGGACACGTTCCTGTGTGGCATAGTCTAGGCATTCCTGCTCTGGCAGGGGGATTGGACTTGATGATCTTTCGAGGTCCCTTCCAATCCCTAACATTCTATGATTCTATGATTCTATGAGCCATTTCTATAACAGCAATCAATACTAGCCTTTTAACAGACTCCATACATTGTGCATACTGTATACGTCAATGTGCGAAACATACCACACCTTTATGAAGCATTTTAAAATCATTTAATTGCTGCCATAAATTCTTTAAATTAATCAGTCTGAGTAATTACTTTTGATTGGTTCAGCGTGCTGTTCTACTTAATACATTGTGTTTTTCTAATTGGCCAAGGTTTTAATAACAAATTACAAAAGGATGTGCAGGAGGACAGGTAGTACAACTAGCAGTTTTAATATATGTGGTGTCCTGAACTCAGCTAATTAATCCAAACAGCAGCATTTGAAATAGCATCTGGTTGATGCAACTGGAAGTGCTTTTATAATCCTAAAATGCTCTTTAACTAATCTGCTCGAGCTTCTTAAACATGTATTTTTAATTACTGTTATTATTTGAAAGAACACATTTGGTTAAAGAAGGTTATAGTGATCAGTATCTTCACCGTATATTCTCCTCATACTTTTAATTATATTTTTTAACTCTTCCTCCCTAAAAATTTTGGGAAATATTGTAATTTAACTTCCTGTCTTGAGGGAAAAAGCAAGCTGGTGGCTAGAGTGTCCTTGGAGCAGATCAGACAACTTGCTCTGACACTGAGGCCTTGGATGATCTGAGATGCTGTTCTACTGTAATTATGCAATTCTATTCCTTTTTCAGATAGTTTGTTCTCAAACAATTTCCTCTTTAATAATTACTCTCTGATGAAAGCAGAGAATCAACCAGTGTGTACAGAAGAGAAACCAACTGGGACTGTCATCCTGAAAATCAAAATATTTTAACCATTCTGATTTAGCTGTTCCAGGTGGACACTTCTACTTTGTGGAAAGTGCATTTATTTTGGCATGAAAGATGGGATTTCCAGAATGGGGAAAGCTGTCTATGCTAATATTATTTCCATTCAGGATCCTAAACTAAGACCAGTCTACAAGATACACCATTAATTTTGGCTCATTGTATAAACTGAGCCCCTGCACACTGGAGAATTAAAAACAGGTCTTTGACCTCCAAGTAAGCACAACTGATGGATAAAACAAGAGATTTATATCCCCAGTGAGTGTCATTTGCATCTTTTTTAGATATGGTCAGATTTGGTTACTGTTTCAAGAGGGTCACAGCAACATCCTTTTGCAGATTCCTTCCAGATATCAAATGACATTGTCCCATGGAGCAGACTTTCTTGCTAGTCCTAGATACCGCAGTTTTCTCATGAATTAGGATAGTGGGAAGACCTTGGCTTTTGTTGCCTCCTAAGTATTTAACAGGAGCATTTGAAGCAGGTATCACTTGTGTCTCGAAGATTTATGTTTTCAATCTAAGTGATTTCTGTTAAGTAGATTTAATTGAAACAAATTTAGGAAAGCTTTAAGCTACATGTCTCAGGTCCTGCTTGCTGTCCAGGTTGAGCAGGACAGACCTCAGCTGAGGCAATACTCAGGATGCAAGCATCAGCCCCAGCATAGGTTGATCCTGAAGTAGGACAACACACCTAGAAAAGTTCTTTACATATTTTGGATTTTAAATCCCTGTTTGTTTGTTTTGGTTTTTTTTCAAAAAAAAAAGGAAATACAATTAATAAGAACAGTGTTCAAATTGCAGACAATTAACTCAAAATAAAATTTAAGGTAAATTGAAATTTGAAGCTCACAGTCCTCTTCCCTGCTCCCAGCTTTAAAACAAGTGTATAATGCTATTTTTGTTTCAAATTAATTTATTTGAAAAACTGGTTAAACTCCACAGAATATTTAAGATAAAAATCTCTCATTTCAGCAAATAGAATGCCCCTTTTCAACAGGGTGAAGTGCTGGCCAGAAATCACGGCATCAGTCTTTGTGTTACAGCTTTAGCCTTCTCTTCTGTTTGCTATTTTCTATCCAAGAGCAGACTTCAGATAAATCACTTGGGTCTTTAGCAGTATACAGGATGTTAAGTGGGACATCAAATAGTATCTAGGGAAGTATGACTAAGTAGGCATTTGTACCTGTGTTTCCATTGTCTTCAATTATCCTTCAGAAGAGTGTTCTAAGGGTAGATGAAACCAAGATCATCACATACTCACTCACTATCCCAGTGGGTATCACCATCACCGTAAATGTGACATGGCAAGCAGTACCAAAACCACCATATGTGCTGTGGGATCTTGTTCTTAGGTAGACCCCTTCACACCTTGTTGGATCACAGTGTTCCCCTTTAATGAGAGAAGAAAAGCCAGTACTTGAAATTCCATATACCTCTTCATAAGCAGGCTGTTGTCCTTACCTCTGCATAGCCATAAGGCAAAGAGGAGTCTCCCTGCGAAGCCCTGGGTGGAGCTACATCCCACCAGTGCGTGTCATGATGTTTATTTTTAGATTCTAACAATTACCAGAAAGTTTCACAGTAAGGTTGTCTCACTCCACCCGCAATTCTCCCAGGACCTGGTTATTTGTAAGCTTCTCAGAAAAGGCTGTGATCTCATACAACAGAGCTATCCAGAACAGGACTGCAATCCGAGTGGAAGTTTTGGCTGAGGATTTTCTGTTTTTCCTTAGTTTACAGTCAGCTGGTCAGTGTTACTCAACAAAGTTTGTGTGCGTCAGTTGTTAGACTCTTGCTCCTATTTTGTTGCTCTTTACTGTATCATAGTTTGTTGCAATAATTGCAGGCTAATATTGTAATTATAGACTTCTCAATTTTAATTTATTTTCATGGCAACAGCTCTAGTGAGTTTTTCATTTAGAAAACAGATACAAATTGTAATGAAAATAATGAGTAGTTTAGGGGAGTCTCTGCAGATCAGTAGAACATCAAGTTAATAGCACAGATAACAGAGCAACTACATATTGAATAACCTCTCCAGGTTGGAAAGCAGGTAAAATATTTCACTTTTTCCCACCAAAGGTTTTGACATTTGGACAGCAGTAGATCTCTGTCTTGGTTTGACGTAAACAGAACTAATTTTGTTCAGTGATTTTACTTTTCAGCCAAGTCTCTTTTAGGAGAGCCCTAACCCTTGACAATCTCTGCATGTGTGCAGACAGACAACTCAGCACCCTCAGCTTTCACAAAGCTAAAACACTGGGCAGCACCAGGTAAGACTGGGCTCACAATCCCTTGTTCTCATCCTTCTAGGATATCTTTGAGGAAGTACAACTCAGTGACATGAGAAATCCCCAAAAAGTTTAACATCCATGGCAACCTCTGTTCAGAAAAGGTGTGTATAGGTACTTGGATTTAGGTACTTCGTCCTAACTGCTTGCTCAGTGCATGAGACCTGAGTTACATCTGCAGTAGGCTGCCTGAACCCATCTCTTCATGCTCCTAAAAAATCAAATATACAAATAGTTTCTCAGCAGAACATGTCTTCCAATAATCTGTAGGTGCTGACATTCAGTACACACTACATCCTATGATTTAAAAAGTATCAACTAAAATAAACAATGTAAATGGTTCATTCAAACTATCCATCAGGAAAAAAAAAAGTATTTTCTTAGTAGAAATACTTAGTGTGAAACTGATCATTACACGACATGAAAGACAGATTACATTCTAAAACAATTTTGCATTAAAACAGAAGACTGCAAGTACTTTGTAGACTTAACAAATTATTAATGTTATATACAAATATCAGTTCTTGTACCTCAAAAATGCAAATAATCTAGGGTGCCAGAGGCAGTTGTCTCCCAACACATGATAATGCTACACACAGGTTTAGGGAAGAAATTAAAAATAACACTGAACTGAAACAGCCAAGGGAATTTAGGTAGGCAGAACTTAATTACCCAAGCTGGAATTTGGCCAAGACACTGGGGCTAACACTCTTTCCCTTTTGAAAAGTGCCAGGAGATCTTTAATGAGAACAAGTACCCAGGGATCTCTAATGAGAACAAGGTCAGGACCTCCATTTGATATCGCGGCTGAAACACAGCAATCTCAGCAGCACCACACTACCCAACACAAGGCTGGGGCATAAGTTCAGATCTGACTCGGAAAGAAGAGTGACACCAACAGCATCACCACCACCTTCTTCTTTCGTACCTTGCTCTCCGCGGTTTTCTCCCACTCTACAGCTTAGCAAAGGACTGTTTGTCAGGTAGAGCAGAACACAGGAAGACTAGTCCTTCTTTTTAAATGGATTTGGCTCAGCCATCATTGTTCCCATTTCGTATTTTCTGCTGGGTAAATCTGTCAATGGGTACTGGCTGACTATGAATGGTGAGCTAACCAAGGACAGTAAAGTGGAGTCTACTCTTGACATGAGAGAACATAATTATGACCAGAAACACAAAAGCAGAAAGTGCACCACTCCAGTAATTTTAATCACTTCTATTTGTTATTAAAGACCTTAAAATAGTTTTGCAATGACAGTTTTAGAACGTCAGAAGGGTTTTTCTGTTTAGTAAAATATGTTAAAATGTATTTTGTCAGTCCAAGTACAGTCTTTCTGTCTTCTCCAGTTCTTCGGATTATAAAAGTGAGAATTTGGCTATTACTGCTGCCATTTCCAAGGTTCAGGTATGACATAGTATATTCCACTTGCATATTGTGATGTAATAATTTCCAGAACAGCCAGAAAAAAAATCAAAGGAAAAGAAAGTGAGCATAATTTTCAAATGCTACTGAATTCAAACCCGGAGGCACTCAGCACACTCAGATTCTGTTTATTTCAGTTTATTCCTACTAATGGCACATGATCACATGCTAAAAATGTGCTTGGCAGGATTAGGCCCAAAGCCGAAACAAACTAATTTAAAGACACTTCAATACTATCTGCAAAGGCAGCAAATATAATCACAGGCAGTTGCTCTCTTATTTGTCTTCTGTTTATTCCTACTAGGTCAACAACGAGCGCAGCTGGTCCCAGATGGTCCATGGCTTGCACAGACAGAGAACACTGTCCCGGTTTGATCGATCAAGATATAAAAAACTCCACTGCTACGGGTAGCAAAGTATGTTCTTTTCCTCCCAACACTAAAATATCACCATAAGAAAGGATTAACTGAACTTATTAAACTATCCTTTTTCCAATCGTTTCTACTCACCATCTACAAGGCTGTAAGCTGACCCTCCAAATAACACAAAAGTGCACCTGCACCAAAGACAGTTTTTCCCAACTGGACAAGCCACACTGTCTGTACACATAGAATCATAGAATCACAGTGTCAGGGGTTGGAAGAGTCCTCTAGAGATCATCTAGTCCAACCCCCCTGCCAGAGTAGGATCCCCTGGGGCAGCCACACAGGAACGTGTCCAGGCAGGTTTTGAAAGTCTCCAGAGAAGAAGACTCCACAACCTCTCTGGGCAGCCTGTGCCAGTGCTCCGTTACCCTCACAGTAAAGAAGTTTCTCCTCATGTTGAGGTGGAACTTCCTATGTTCTAGCTTACACCCACTATTTCTTGTTCTCTTGCTGGGTACCACTGAGAAAAGATTGTCCCCTTCCTCCTGACACCCACCCCTCAGATATTTATATACATTTATGAGATCCCCGATCTCCATTTTGTGGAGCTCTCTACTGCATCAGTTTGTTGATGGACTTAATGTACTGCAATATAACAGCATAATACCTTATTTCAGCTTTGACTTCTCCCCATGCCTAGCAGATCCCCAAGATCCTGTTTCTGCATTATTTAAATTACACATTGTCTTCCTTCAGAATAATTTCTTTGACCATAGGATCTTCCCTTGACAAAAATCTGCAAAGCAATGAAGAGTCAGGAAATTAAAGTCAGCCACAGCTTTCTTGACATAACAGGATGATTCTGAGTAAGGCACACTAGAAACACAAAATAATTTGTGCAGTGTGTATGGTACTCATGCTAAACACTTAGTTTGACAGAGGAACTTGAGAGACAGAATAATTTGTCTCAAAGGTCTCATTTGCTATGATATTTACAAGTATTGTCTTGTATCTGACATGTTGGTAACAATGACATACCTTATCCTGTCTGGTAAAGAGCAATTAAAAATTGTTTTCAAAATTCAATATTCTAAATGCTTCAACACGAAGGTATTGAACTGTCTTTTGTCTGGTGCAGGGATACTTTTGTGTTATTTGGAGGGTCAGCTTACAGCCTTGTAGATGGTGAGTAGAAAAGATTGGAAAAAGAATAGTTTAGTAAGTTCAATTAATCCTTTCTTATGGTGATATTTTAGTGTTGAGAGGGAAAGGACACACTTGAAGGGGGCCTACAGGAAAGAGGGGAGGGACTCTTCATCAGCAAGTGTAGTGATAGGACATGGAATAAGACTTTCAAACTGAAAGAGGGTAGATTTAGACTGGGTATAAGGAAGAATATTTTTACAATGAGGGTGGTAAAACACTGGAACAGGTTGCCCAGAGCATTTGTGGAAGTGTCCAAGGCCAGGCTGGACGAGGCTTTGAGAAACCTGCTCTAGTGGAAGGTGCCCCTGCCCATGGCAGAGGGGTTAGAACTAGATAAACTTTAAGGTCCCTTCCAACCCAAACTGTTCTACCATTCCATGATAATATTTACTTCACCTCATAGAAAGGTGTTTCATAATTTTCGTACATGCTGGCTGACCAGAGATACAAGACGTAATGTGCATGTTTTTACCTGCTCTTTTACACACTCGTTTACTAATTAACAAAGCCCAGAAGTGCTTAGTCTGTTTCAGATAACCCCTAACACGTTGGCGAGAGTATCTGAAGTCTGCTAATAATTTCTTGCTATAATTTCTTAGTTTGCTAAATTAGGCTTGAAGTCCTGTAAGACTATAGCCTATTGCTGAGAAAAGACGAGGAAAAAAGCTAACATTTCAGAGCCTTCTAAAAGGTGTAGGTGTGCCAATTTACAAAGGGTTAAAGGAAAAGAGAGTGTTTATGAGCATTGCCTCACCCATTCTTTGTTAAGATACTGACTGAGCCTCAATATGATAGAAAAGAAACTGAAGAGGTCTTTGCTTGGCAGTGGGTCAAGAACAGCTGTGAAAATAAATGATGACTAGAGAGAGAGAGAAAATATATGAGGTACCAGTATGCTTTACCGTACTTTTAAATTTATGCTGCAGATGGTGGAGTGTTTTCGAATCTCAGCACTCTGAAATAACTAACCTGGCAGGTGCACACCTGGTGGACTTCTAAGGGGAGAGATCCAACTATTATTATCATAGACGATCCAGTTGTTAAAGCTGAAGAACTGCATGGCCATGCAGTTTTTGTGGGTTTTTCATTACTTTTTAGCTGTACACCAAATCTACATATCAAACCACAGGCAGAGATTAAAGTCTGTGTAAGAATTCATACACACATGTACACATACTTGTCCATGTTTATGTGTATTTCATGTGAATATACATTTGTGAGTATCTGTAGTTAATGGGAGATTAACGAATTTTTATTTATTTTTTTTATTCCGCTTTTTTGGTTTACTATTTTCAGAAGTATTGATAACAGGAGGGAAGCTCTACCTCTAGTTAAAAAAAAATAAATAAAAATATCCCTCAACCGATGCGATTCTTTTCAACATCTGCTTCTTTTCTTTCATAGAAAGCATGCATGAATAATCAGACCACAGTGCTGCTGTTAATTCTAAAAATCATTAGTAAACTTCCAGGTGCTGTTTACTATATAACCATTGTAATTTTCTATCCTAAAATCAGCATCTCACCAACATCATTGTCTGCCCTGGGGCATGGGGATTGTGCAGCTTTCACATTGTCAAAGGCAGTTGCAACCCCATTTGCTAGCAATGAAAGAAATGGATCCACACCTGCAGCGTTTGAGGCAATAATTCCTAATATTAGCCAGACCTCATGAGGAGAAGGCTTTTTTGCCAATCCTTTATGATTCAACACTTTACAATCCATTTGAAATCATTTAAATATTCTTTTATTTTGTTACTCCTACCCCATGTTTATTCTTCTCTGCATTTCTCCCTCCTCCTGAAATAGACCTATGAATAAGAGACAGGCAATATACCGTACCATACCTATGCAGCTAAAGAAACTGAATAATTAAACCCCACCTCTTATTTTAGAGTATGAATTGTTAGACATATCCAAGAAAAAGGCAGAGAGATACTCTACAATACAGTATGACTAAGTACAGATGAAATCCAAATGTCTCTTGGAAGTAACACCTAGTTTCTACCCAAAAAAAAAGTTATTTCAAAGTCAGATCTGAATCTCTGGGCCAGAACAAACTGTATCTTGTAAGCCAAACTACAGATAGCAAGACCTCAGCTGGTTCAAATCGGAATATTTTCCCTGACTTCAAGAGGGCTGCACCTGTTTGCACCTACCCAGGCTCTGCCTTTTTGTATTTTCAGCTATAACACACGAGCCTTTCACAGGCCCTTTCAAAAACTAGTTTGGAATTGACAGATTTATCTGTGTCTCTGAAATGTCTCCTGAACTGTCATCTTCAGTTTCCCCAAAACTCAGAACAATACATTCAGTTTCCCCAAAGCCCAGAACAATACATTCAAAGAGAATTCAAACCATCTCAATCATGTTGTGGTTTCTGTGAAATTTTCAAACTATGATGGCTGCCAATCCAGAATTTGCCAAAGATCTGATAGGGTGAACTTCATCTTCAGCATCACATACATAGTATTATAAGGCTAAAAATAATACTCAGCCTTCACAGTTATTTTTATCATAGCGTACTCCTGGTGGAATCAGCTCTGAGTAGTTGTTCCTAAATACAAATTTACAACTTGTAGCACAGAGAAAAGGAGAAGAGCCGCCTGAATACACTTAATTAGATGCAGCATACAAATAACATGTGATTTAGAAAACCACTACTTGTGTAATACGGCCTGGAAGCCAGTGAAACTGCTGGGAAGCAATAAAGATCACAGCCCAAGGAAGACAGCGAAGGTCCTGACTTTTATACTGCTGAGTCCTCCAAAACCTTTTGGGGTCCCTGAGAACTGGTGAATGCAGACAATCTGAAAAGAAGAGAGACTGAGAGATGAAAACTGGAGTGTCTTCTGCAAAATAAGAAAAAGATGTACTGTTGGGGCTTCATTCAGCATAGCATGCTTTAAACACACTGTTCAGCAAAGCATTAAAGTATTTATTTAATGGCTACTGCTTGATTAAGATCAAGGCACTGGCACATAAATCCTGCCAGGCTTTAAGGCTGACACACTCTGAAGTGCTTTATTGAACGGGGGCCCAAGCAATACTGACTCAATCAGGAAGTAATTTTAAAAACTCTGAAATATATCAATGTCTTTGTAGCAGACTGTATTGTCTTCCATAATGAAGAAGGTTCTGCATTTTCATCAAAGAAACGATGAATTGTCTGGTAACATTTTCATCATGAATAGACTCATTCTAAGACACTTGGTCTTGACTTTCAAGAAATCATCCACATAAACTTGCTTCTGATAACAAGGAGAATTGATCATATAAATATGTTCCTTGAAAGCACATTTTAATTTTTTGTCATAAGACTCTATCTAAAGGCTACATCTAAAATGCATAAGAGCTGGTGCTAGTGGACACTTATTAAAATCATGAAGGACAGTATTTCCACACTTCTCAGTGTTGACCTATTTCTACTTGAGGAATGTTGTGACCTCAAGTCTCCACAGGACACTTCGGAAATTCTAACAAAAAGTCAGAGTTGATGTATTTTCTTTCTAAACAGATTCACATTCCGGATCATTTTAAGGGAAAGACCAAGTATTTGCAAGTATTTGTCTCTACTTTTACATTTTACTCAAGGGTAAAACACCTTTAAACACAGGCTGAACTTATTTGGGAAGCCCTAAGACCCCTGCGCATCTGTGAAGGCTTTAATCTGACTTCTCAAACTGTTAGTCTGATTCCAAACACTTTGAAGTAAATGGAAAAAACTTTAATACACATCAGTAGGTTTGATTCAAACCCACTGAGTCTTCAGAGAACCTTTTGTGGAATAGACTGCTGTTGTGCTCTTCACCTTTAATATTGACTCTCTTTTGCATCACTAGAAATTTATTTAAAATCTGCTCCATAAATAATCTGGTATTTACAACATGTAATATACAGTATCATTTCCCCCCTTGGCTTCCACATAGCATTGTTCCAGATACTCGACTGGAAGTTTTTAGCAGGTTTAATTTTCATAACTCTGTGAAGTTTGTTCCAAGATTTCCAGGTGTGTCTGATCACTGAGTTATTTGTCTTTAAATCTTGCCGGGTGAATTCTTGGTAGGTGCCAACCTTGCATGTGTCTGTTAATTGATGCTCTGTTTTCACCCATGGCAATTGCACTTCATCAGCCTGCCAGATTCTGAAAGCTTGAGCCAAATTAAAAGCCCACTGCTAAAGCTTTACATTTGGTAATTTTAAACCTCCATATTTAAGGTTGGCAAAATGTTTTGTACTCCCCATCTTCAGCCTATACTTTGGAGAAAGAAAATATATATGGCCTTAGTCCGTTGCATATAAGCTCTGCAAAAGTAGTCTTGGAAATGCACAACACAATATTTGTGGAGCTGAAATGATTTGAAACGTGAACTTAAACAGATCCTAATCTCTGAGATCTTCTTTTATATTCTGATTTATGTTTACAAGTCTTATGACTTTAAAAGTCTCTTTCTGAAAGTATTTTCCTACCTTCCACGCATTAAAAGGAGCTGAAGGGATCGTATACCACGCTTGAAAGAGTTTTTATTTCAGACCTCTTTATGTGGTAGCTTGATACCTGGGTGAAATCAAATACCACTTTCAGATAGCCTAACTGTTTGCAAGTATATGGCCACATCTGCACCACCCAGCAATGCTAGCTGCCTTCATGAGATCCTCCTTTGTTTTAGACCTATTTTGCTATATCATATTCTGTAGATTTCTGTATAATTGTGAAGTTGTCACATTTAAAAGACAGCAATTAGTTTACCTTAATATGTATGAAAAAATATCTTGACTCAAGTCACCGTTAACTTGATTTTATTCCTTTGTGACTAAAAGCTCAGCAAAAACACATGTATTTGGTTGTGTCTTCTAGCCTTTATCATTTAGATGTCACTTCCCCTGCTAATCTTGGAAAATGTCATTGTCTGTTAGTCTATGGGGGTGATTATAGAGCTATAAATGTTACTACTAATTTTAATGTTACTACTAATTTTAATGTTACTACTGATTTTAATGTTACTACTAATAAATTTAAGACGCTTCTTCATCACACATAATTTAAGCAATCATCCAACACACATCTCTCAGGGCCCTGAGGGCACCACAAGCACTATCCCTGCCCAGTCCCTCCACCCATGGTGAGGTGGTTCAGGACCCCATTGCTCTGCCTCTGGTGTAATGCCCCGCCCCACCGATGACAGGAGTGCCAGTCTCCAGCCCCATCTCCGCTTCCATCTCCTTTTGCCCCTGTCTGTGCCCTGGCCCAGGTTCACCACTTCCTACGTTGGAGTCCATCAATGGACCTCATTGCCAGCTCTGTGCGACAGTGCCCTGTGGGTGAGGGCACGGCCAACATTGGGTCACCCTCAACTCTGGCTCCATGACCCTGAGGGAGTCTTCAGCCCACACTGTTCCCTGATGTAATTGTATCATATACAATGGAGATTTAATTCACGTATTTCCTGAATTGATCCTATGAGTAAGAAAACATAACTAACTTACCTAGCAGCTCCACCAAAGATTACACTCTTCTGTGAAGAACAGTTTCTTTGGAAAATAGGCCCTACAGTCTTTTTTTTTTTTTTTAGTTGTATTTTCAGCTCACTGAGAAGTTGGTAAGGGCACACCCTGCAGTCTGAATATGTTTGTAAATGGTTTCATGTCAGTTTTAAGACTAAACTGTGCAAAGGAGAGAATATTCCTTTTTGCACCTTAGGAATAAGAGCAATGACCTGGTTCATCCCACCTGAGACAGGAAGAACATCGTTAAGAATGTGGCAGCATTATACTCCCCTACAGTCATTTAAGACAGCTCCTAAAAGCACCTTTTAGCAACTCGTTTTCCAAAAGGACTGGATTTTGCAGGAGGAAAGCTATGTCCTTCCATGCTATAGCCATTACCATAATTGCAGCTCAGTGCAGAAAGCAGGAGGTGACTCCCAAAGGGCTCTGTTTTGTGGTGATCCCTCCACACTCTGACAGCTTCCTCAGAGCACGGCTTAGATGAACTTTCATTAAAGGCCCAGAGAGAGGAGATAGTTGCTGATTTTCACTGCCTCTTCTGAGACATGAATCAGAGACTGTCAAATAAGGTAAGAGGACAGTGATTCATGCAAAGCACAACCCAGCAGTGTGTGGTTGACCTGTGCAACTCCTCTCAGCAGGAATATGTTCTGCTGTAGGCTGTAGGTTGCAGCTGTAGACTGTTAGAGGTGACCAAATTCAGCATCTTTGGCACCCATGGGGATCCTTCCTGCTCCAGGATCTCTCGTGATCCAACAGACATGAGGCTGCCATGGTGCCCTGTCCCCAGATCCAACCATTTGCAAGGTGGCTGGGCATGTATTCCCAGCAAGCATACTGACACATGGACATATGGCTGCCCACATGGATCGACGCAGAGAACAGTGCCTTTAACAATGCCCACACAAGCACATACTCTACTCAACAAACACAAACAGCATAGAGGCTCAGTCCTGTTCCTCCTCTCAAGCTATCAGGATTGAAATCCCCTGGTGGACTATGTACACACACAGTTTGGGTCTCTCCAGTAGCTGTTCTTAGACAGTCACAGGTATTGGGACCTGTGAGCCCCTTAGGTGGACAGCCGCTTGCTCCAGTGGCTCACACTGAGACCTCTCCTACCCACTAGCCAGCTCAACTCAAAGTTGCTGGCTCTCTCACTCATGAGCTCAGAATACAATGTGCACCCACACTTTTAACAACGCCCAATAACATTTAATAACGTTATATGATAGACTCTGGAGAGCAAACAGAGGACTCAGTCAGATGAGTACACTGACCAGCCACTCATTTACCCTCAAACAGCCTCTTTTATTGCTTTTATCTTCTACTTTCCCATGGCTTGTTGGTCTGCAATCCACCTTGATTCTTCCCTTTCCCCACTTTTGGTCCTTCCCCTAACCAATCCATAAGTCTTGTAATCCACTTAAACGTGCTTTTATGTTTTGAACAATCCCCAAATTCTCTTCCCTCTACAATGCATAGTAAGTCTATGCTCCTTTAGGGAATAATCTTCTTCAGTTTGCAAGGCACTGCAGGGTGACTGTGTCTTCTCCTCACTCAACTCAGCATTTTCTGGTAGTTTTCACACCAGGGACAATGGTCTCACTATTCTCCTTGGATGGTCTCAAGAAGAGCTGAAGTTTACATACATTCAAAGTAGGAATGGCCATACTAATGGAGGATAAATTAATCAGAGATTAGCATATATATCCAGCTCAGGAAACCCCAGAGCTGCAAGTGATTGAAGCCTAGGAGAATACTAAAAGGAAGTATCACATATATTTTTGTTCTTAATCTCTTCCCTCAGCAGCTGCTTTTTGGTTACTATACTAAACAAGGCACTGGGGAGATGAATCTTCAGTCTTCTCCAGAATGGCTGTTCTTACCAGGCACCTCTCCAGCCTTAAGGGCAATGCAAATCTGTTGCCTTCTCACACAAAGGAAAGACTTGTTTGTCATTGTAATGAGCGTTCATCTCTGTCATGTCTTTCTCTAGTTCAGTCCTGTTTCATGAGAAAATATGTCTAGCCCAAATGAAATTACAGGATAGCAGGAAGGAAGGTCTCATTCACCACATGAAGATACTGGCAGAAGCGAGGTGGACCGGTGATTCAGAGAGCAGGTAAGAAGCATAGATTGATTGGGGGAATATTCCTCATTTTGCAGATACAAGACTAACCAGTATAAGCTCTCATTTCAGTGAGCTAAAAGGTAAGGTAGGTCCTCAAGCACATTATTTGCCTTTTTTTTTTTTGCAAAGCTTATTTTAGCCTCCTTTTACCTGAGAACTGACCAAGACAATACAAAAAACAAGGTAAAGAAGAACAGGGAAGGTGAGTTACTCTGCAGACCCTACATCCGTTATCACAAGCTGTTTCTTCATTTAACATCTGCACTGTGCCTTTCTCCATAAAGCACTATGTTTTCACTCTGAATTAAAACTGAACTATTTGCTATTTAATGTGAGTGGTTTTTTTACAGATTATTTAAGGCACAATTTCTGTTTATGGTCCCAGGGTATAGTCTAATCACCTTTGTTTACCTCATATTCCTTTCCTAATTAACTGACAACCCATTAGCATACTTTTTTTTTTATCCCAGGAGTATTAATTATACATAATTTATATCATAAGCATTTATTCCTTATCAGTCGGCTGAATAAAACATTTACCTGTTTATAGCTACTCGAGGTTAACACTTTTATACAAAAAACTCACCTGAGACTTCCAATCAAATTATCAGATTTTTAATTTTCTGTTACATAATGATACTGTATTAGTCATTGTAGTATTTTATTCCACTCTAGGCTAAACAATCATTTAGTGGAGCAGAGTGTTGGCAGCATTAATTAACCAGTGATACATGCTCAGCTGAACAATAAGCTGCAAATAATAAAAATGCAAGATGAGATAATGTATAGACCTTCTGTGTTAATTGTATGCTGGAGAGCAGTACTAAACCCTGCCCTCAACTAAACACGTGTAGCTCTGTGAGAGTTGTGTGTCTGAAGGCGGCTGCTGGCTGTCAAGGAAGGACTTAACATTGTCACTCTCGCGATGCAAAATTCTTGTGTGGATTTTATCTTTGCCCACTAACACTCAGTCACTTCTGAATTCAACCTGCAGTGGAGCCAGGTGGAAAAAGGGGCTATTCTGTGACCTCAGTAAAACAAATTTATAAAGACACCATGGCAAGGAGCTTTGCACAAATTCCTCCTCCACCCCAGCCCCCCACCAAAAAAACTAAAGGTAAGAAGAAAAACAAAAATGCACACAGTTCACAGGTGAAGTAAGCTTGACAGTCTTAGCTCCTTAGTTTAGGATACTGTGTTCTTAAAAGGCTGGAGTCAATTAGTTTATCCCAAGCCCCAAGTCCCAAGTCCTGTTTGCCTCTCTTTTTTGCCTCTCACCCCTCATCCTATTTTCTTCCTGTATTGGTTTTTTTTTATTCCTTCTGTGGCTTTCTGATGTATGTCCATGTTATTCACCTCCCATTGCTATTTTCATAAAGTTATCTTTTTTTCCCACTGGATTTTTATTTTCCCTTCCCCTCCCACTCCTGTGGCACTGTGACTTTTTACCCTCAGTCTCCAATGTGTTTCTCACTGCATCTTCTGGTTCTTTCTCCCCTTTTCTTTGTCTCTGGTCTTCTCTCATATCACTGCCCGTATACTCCCCTCTCCCTCACCCCAGTTCTCTATTTACTTAGCTCTTACTTCATTTACTATTCATTATTCCCCTGTTCTTTCTACACCCATTGTGCATTAGAGCTCTGGCCATGGAGCAGGCTCCATTGTACCAGGCACTATAGAAACACAAAGGAAATCATGTGTCTCTGACCCAAGCAGCCAGATACAAGAGAAGAAACTAGAGGAGACAATTGCTAGATCAAAAGAAAACCTTCTCCTTTCACCCCTGCATATAGATCGTTCAATTTACTTTAGAAGAGGGAGAATAAGGACAGCGTTGTTAAACAAAAGTAGTCAGGGTTGGAAGCACATTTGGGGGGGGAAGTAAGAAAACGACACAGAAGAAAAGCTGGAAAATGTGGGCCAGAAATTTTCATGGTGGGAAGATCTTTAAGGGCAAGAAGCACATAGTAGGACACTGAAAAGACCATATAACATGCATCCAGCACAGTTAAAATGACAAATACAGTCTTGGGGTCAGGATTCATCTGACCAACTTAAACATCTAAAATCCGAGTTAGTTTCTTGATTCTTTCTCTAGACAACCAATAAAACTTGTTTCTGAACGGTAATTCATCACTAATGTAAATGTCCAAAATAGCCAAGGTTGACTGTATCTTAAAAATGTGTCCACCTTTCCCTTTCGACTGAAAATGAGCCTGACTACCTCAAATATTGACTCTGTGGAAACTTAAAGCTAAGCAAGAGAGACTCTGCAGGCATGTTCATCCATGATAATAAACTGATTCACGAGTTTTGTCCTAGTCTGAGTCCTAATTCTGTCCTTTGTTCTCCTGTGAGCCCAGCAGCAGAAAGCCAAGGCATTGCTGGGCCACCCAGGTACTAGAGGCCTGTGGGGGCCTCTGACCACGCACACAATGAGGTGCAACAGCAACTCAGGGCACTGCCACGATTTCCTCCTCTTCTGTCAGGCAGGATGGTGACTTGGGCTCCCAGAAGCAGACCTATCTTTGTCTAGTTTTTAAGTGGACCTAACACCATCAGTAGACAACATTTCATGTGATGCCCTTAGCTGTTACGAAAAGGTAAAAACCTCAGAATGTCCTTCTCCTGACCATTTCCAAGACACTTTGTTTTTTAACATCAGTTTGCTTCTTCCTTTCTTACCAGCAGTAACAGTTTTCTAAATATAAAAATCAAGTAGTTAAGCTGCCTTCTGGCCATTAGCGAGTGGTGTGGGCAATTTAAACAGTATGTGAAGCTAGAGTTTCTTTACTTACACAGATTTGTTGAAGTTCTGAGAATGCCAGAAATCTCAGGGAGTGACTGAAGTGCTCTTTGTGGAAGGTCTTTGGCTTGCTGTTCCGAGTAGTCTGCATTTAACAAGATCTTTTCCACTTCCACTTCCTTGGAGAAGAGAAATTAAATACTCTGGCTGGAGATACTGTACATGGAAAATCTGCCCAGACAATATCCATTGTTGTCACCCCTCCCTTCAGGATGGTCATCTTGTTTCCCTTGAGATTCTTCTCTTTCTTTAACACTTGAAAAGGATCCTTAAATTTTGCAAAAATTTGTTCAAAATTTTGTCTGAATCAAATTTTCCTGTCTGTATTCAATACCAAAAGAGTTTGTGAATGAGATGAGATGAAATGAGATGAGAGAAGGGAGAAGGAAATGTGCCTTAATGAAGGGATGCAAACAGCACTGTGATAACCTGCTTTGCTACTTACTGTATGTTGCTGTGTGCTGCTTGGACTTGAGTCCACCAGAAGATGAAAAGAACATCTCTCACTTCTCATAGCCTGTTAGAAAAACAATCTGGATACAGACGCCTGCTCCACAAACTCCTCTCTCTTTTCGTCTATCAGACGAGTTAACTTCTGACCCTGTGGCTTCCAAACTGTCCTCTGTGTACCGCTGGCAGGTCATGAGGTTGTGGTAATGATCAGGAGAAGCCTGGTGAAGCATAATAAACACCCATATCACATCACCTTTGTGTTCAGTAAAACTGTAGACCAATGGGACATATGGTAGCCCACAGGAATGCCCGATGGCTGGCAAAAATGCCTTCCGGTTCACCAGAAATGTTGAAGGTTGAACAGAAAATTTTTGGTCCAAAAAGTGAGAAATTCTGCTTCAGGCCACATGACTGTTTTAGATTGCACTAGATACCATACAAAACCCCCATTTATCCCTTAGCAGTTTTGCTGCATCTTTTTAGAACTCACTCTGCTTACTTCTGTTGGTCACAATAAGGCTTCCAGGACTCTTCACTCCTCTTAGTCCTGATCCAGCAGGGATTTTATTTCATGTAGCAACAATGTCTTTGAATGAGCCACTCGGCACTGCCCAGGCAAACTACTGAAAACACTGAGGCTGTAGCGTTGCCACTGACTACACAGTCTAGCTTTTGAATACCTTTGATCCAGCTGAAGAAGACACCAGTGTCCTTGATCCCAGAGAAAGTTCACAATATGGTAGCTATAGTAATATCTTTTACTTGCGACCCTCGTACGTTTAACGTGTAAGATTGTTTCAAGACCCTCCATATGCAATACTGGCAGTTTATGCCCCTATGCTTAATATTGCACAGTCACTCCTAAGAAAGTTTTTGAACCGTGCTTTTACACATCTGATGCAACTGTCAGGCGTAGTGCTTGAAGACAGTCCTTAAACACACAGAGCAGCACAACCACCTCCTTTCAGAAGGAAGCCACAAGGTCAGCTTTTCTGATTTCAGCTGCTTGAAATTAAGCATCTTGCTCTGCAGACAAGCATTTAGGTGGCTGCCTTTCTACTGAGGTGCAATTGCATAAAGCAGCCAATACTTAAATAAATAAATACATCTTGGTTCAAGTCCTAGGGAGTGAAAAAGCCTTAAGCAGTTTTCAGATCTATCAACTATCAGAGCGCTGGTTGACAGATCTATCTCGAAGTTCACGGAGATGGATGATTCGGGATCCCTTCCTCACTTTCAAGAAGCGGGGGCGATGCTTTCCCCGGGTCTCTGCACCGCCGCCCGAGCCAGACGGTGCTGCCGCCGCGGAGCTGACACCCCCGGCGCCGCCATCCCGCCGCCGCCGCCGGCCTGCGCCGGGAGGCCGCCGGGCTGCCCTGCCCCGGGCGGGGCCGCGCTCCCCCGGGCCGAGCTTCGGGCTGGCCGGCCGTCCCGCAAGCTGGTGCGGCGGGCAGCCTGCCCGGCCGCTTCCCCGCTCTAGCCGCCCGCCGCCGGCCAAGACCGGCTGGAGAGGAAGGCCGCCCGCTTCCTGGCCGCGCCTGAGTCCCGGCCCTGCGCCGGCCCGGCCCCTCTTCTCCCCCTTTTCCCGTCGAGGCGGTCCTTCATAGAATCATCATAGAATCATATCACCTGGAAGAGACTGAGATCATGGAGTCATATCTTTGTCCCAGCCCTATCAACCAGCTAAAAGATTCCCCCCAACAAAACATCCACCTGTCTCTTAAACACCTCCAGGGACGAAGACTCAACCACCTCCCTGGGCAGCCTGTTCCAATGGCTGACAACCCCTCCAGTATAGAAATTCTTCCTAATATCCAACCTGAACCTCCCCTGGTGCAATTTAAATCCATTTCCCCTCGTCCTATTGCTCTCCATGGGGAGAACAGACCAACCCCCTGCTCCCTTCAACCTCCCTTCAGGTACTTATGGAGAGTGATGAGGTCTCCCCTCAATCTCCTCCAGGCTAAACAGCCACAGATCCCTCAGCCTTTCCTCATAACACTTGTGTTCTAAGCCCTTCACCAGCTTGGCAGCCCATCTCTGTACCCTCTCCAGCACCTCAGTGTCCCTCTTGTAGTGAGGGGCCCAAAGCTGGAGACAGGACTCAAGGTGGAGCCTCACCAAAGCCGAGTACAGGGGCATGATCACATCCCTCGCTGTCGCCCTCGCTGGGTCACTCATTCCACAGGCTTTCTGCTCTTAATTCATCACCATGATTATAAACTCTGTTACTTCATCTGTTCTTCATCTCAGTTAAAGAATAAAGCATAGGGAAGCTACCCTCTGCAGGAAAATACCTAATTTTCAGGATCTTTCAGATATCAAATATCTCATAAAAAGGCTGAGGCCAGGACATGGGCCTCTTGATACCAAAGTCTGCTCAGACATTGTTGGTGACTGTGTTGCTTATTATGCACCTGTTAAAAAAAAATAAGAAATAACCCCAAGAGCCCAGAAATAGATGAACCCCAAACTGTTGGTCACTTTTATCATTATAGCCAGTTCTTCAGCATCCAACAGCACTTGTGTTAGTCTGTGCTCAATTGAGCATAGACATGATGTTGTGTCTTTTGCCCTAAGAGCCAAAAGTTTGAATTATTTCAGAAAAAAATCAAGGCATCCATAAGGATCTCCTGAAAGAAGAAAATCCACACCTTAAATAAAAGAGCTTACTCCTTGACAAGGCAATTCCTCTGGCCCAATCAGTAGTACGTCAGAAACCTGCATTGCTGCAAATTAACTCGATCCCATACAGTAAACACAGACATAAGATATAGGAATGATTTTCATCCCATGTTGACTGCTCCCTAATGTTTTGTGTAGTAAACCAAATATTTATATTCCAGAATCAAAGCCAAATTTCAAAAAGCATCCTGCAAATTAAACAGTCTTTCAGAATTAGAGCACAATATTAATTAACTCAGACCGTTTTTTTTTATGCTGGGATGTGACGTTATATGAGTATTGAAATACCTTATGATATCCTGGGTGTTCTGCTGTATTTTCTAACCAAAGTAACTTTATTGTTTTTAACATTAAAATCAGCTTCACTTAAAATGTCTGAAGGAAGGATTTAATACCTTTTGCCTTAAGAAACTAAAATCTGTCAAATCAGTATTTACAGGACAAAGCATAAAAGGAAACCTGTCTTACATGACCAAACCATAAAACCAGCAGTACTCACAGGAAATGATCACTTCATCAGAGACTGTCCACAAAACATACGAAGCTATTTGAGATGTCTTCAAAAGTCAGGAGAGTGTTGTGCAATTCAGGAATTTATTATGAACACTGGAATATTTGCCATTTTACTTGAAAAAGTAACTCCTGAAGTAACGCTGCTTAAGTGGAAATCTTAGCTTCCAATGTAAAAACAGTGTCTTTCTAGCCCTCACAGTTGTGGCAAACAGGTTGAATCATACTGCACAAACAGAAGTCAGAAAATAAATTTAAAAAAAAAATCTCACACTTTTTTAAGTTTCATGATTACTCAGGGCTTGCAATTAATATTATATAAACCTACTCTCTGGTAATGTTAATTCCCTCAAAAAGACCATGGAAGATAAACACAGGCATTACAATATGTAACAGAGTGCCCAATTTCATTATAAATAGCCTATTGGGCACATTTGTGAAAGAAGGATCACAGACTCAATGGACAAAATATTGAGGAAGGTGATGCTGATCCACAACACACTGACTTTTCAGTAGAAAACTGCTACTATGTTATGTAGTCTACAGAGAAAATTAAGTCGTTTAAGTACTTTGCCTCCATCCCTCACTTTAGCTGTTCAGGGGACTGTGAAATCTGTATATTTCAGTAATAGTTGGAGATTTAAGGCACTACATGCTCAGAACATCCAGTTTTGGCAACTGTTTTCAATGAAAAATGGCAGCAGGAAATGTGGAAGTTTCCTCTATGTCCAGTTCAGTATCTAGAGGTCCTGTTCACCAACCTTTTACTATTCATCCCTTTTTATCTTTTTGCCCATTCTTCCGTCCTCCCCAGGATTTTGTCCTCTTCTTCCTCTCTTGATCTTTGCCTTGGCTTCTTATTTTTGCATAACTAGCAATTCTAAATCCTTTCATGAATTGTTTTTAAAATCCCCACCCCAAAAGCAGCTCTTTCTGCTAGCTACCTCCAGGATCTGGCAGCAGAGCAATGTAGATGAAACACTTGCTTTCAGATAGGCCCTTTTGGATTCTGTTCATGCGAGAAGGGAATCCCACTAACCACTCTGGAAACTCTCTGGACCGTTCCAATTCCCAGTGAAATCTATGAAGAGACTCCTAAGCCTTATCCATCAGAAATTTGTGTTAGCAGCTGCTGGACCACAAACGTTTGGCTGCTCTACAGACCGCATATGGCAGCTGATGCTTCGATAATGAGTGAGAGATCTCTTGTCCACAGCGTCTGTACAAAGCTTAATTATATTTTACCTTGCCCCTTTCCCAGAAGTAGATCAGCTACATGGAATATAAACTAATATCTCTGGTCAAAGGATTATGGAAGAGCATTTAATCATTGCATATGTTACTAGAAAAAAATGAGAAAAATTCAATTTCTAACCAAAAGCTTTTTCTAATATTACTTCTGTTGTTGAATAATAGGCAAAGGTGTATCTTTCCACCACATTTGGGTTTGTTTTTTGTCAGCATTCTCTGGATAATATCCATTTTTGTGTTGTCCAAACAGATATTTTCCTGTTTCTTGAAAAGTCACACAATTTACACCGTGAATTTCTGCCTATCCTGGTTTCTGTTCCAGAACCACTCAAATTGAGAGAGCTGAGTACATTCCTTTGTATGAATGTATATGAAGCTAAACTGGGATATTATGAAAAACAGTTCACAAAGCCAGTAGAAAGCTATATATAAAATGATATTCTCATTTCAGATGAAGCCTGAGACAAAAGGGATATAGGTAAACACAGCTGCAACATTTTTAGGCATATAATCAAAGGCACAAAAAAATATTGGAAAACTATGTTAATTATTGTAATTAAATTGTGAACAGTATTGATAGAAAAATATCTTTAAAGCATATGAAACCAAACGAATCTTTTAACATGAGAATTTATTCAAGAGAAAAGATGTGCCAGAACAAAAGTACCAGTTACCTACTTGCTGCTTACTACTAGTAGAAGTTGAAACTTAAGAGAGGAACAAGAAATGGAAGAAGCATTTTTCAGTTCTGGTTCACTGAATACCGTAATTTATGAAGAAATAAAAAAACTAGCATCAAAACAACAAGAGAGGTTTTTTTTTAAAATGTTCTGTGTTAAAGCACTTCCCCCTCTATCTGCAGCTCTAGTGTCATTCCTTTCTCATATTGTGTTTCTGTATCCTTTCTTTCCTTCCTTACCAGTCTTTCAAATCTAATCTTTTCCTTATTCCCTGTAGATATTTTCTCTTTTTTTTGCACTGTGAATGTCACAGAAAGTGACTGCACGCTCATCTTTCAGCTGGAATTGCTTCCACTGGCCGTAAGCACAAGTGTAAAATTGTATTTGTCAGTGGAAGACCATGAAGCTCCCTTTGCAGTCTGTGGAGACAGGCAAGCTCTCTCCACATGGATTCACATTCAGAGTAGAAGCCAAACTAGACAGCTCAGTTTTCCAAAAGACATCATGACTGTGCAGGCAGCCTGAGGCAACCAGGCACCTGAAGGAAGTCTTCATCAGCTCTTGGTCATTCCGTGGAAGGCAGTTGAAGCCCCACAGCAAAACTTTCCACTTTCTCAGTTTCATGCACTTTTTTTTTTGCAGATGTCACCAACAGTTTGCTCTCTGGAGCCCTTCTGTTCAACAGGATCCTCTAAATTCAGTTAAAACAATAATTTTGAATCCTAATATGTTAGG
The DNA here is from genome assembly GCA_020746105.1 of Trogon surrucura. NCBI lineage: Eukaryota > Metazoa > Chordata > Aves > Trogoniformes > Trogonidae > Trogon > Trogon surrucura. The sequence goes on along the minus strand of CM036618.1, from coordinate 18,804,317 downwards.
CAGCATATACTCACATACAGACACTATTGTAGTCTAAAGACTAAAAAGCTTATGTATTACTCTTGTGTCTACCCCTTGACCATACAGGAATAAAACCACCCATAGACTTACTAAACCCCTTTCAAAGTGGAGGGTGGATGCAGCAGCCTTGACTCCACCACTGCGAGTGGCTTGTAAGTACAGCTGGATGCTGTGGTACAGAGCACATGCTGGCCTTCAGCACAGCCCTGGTCCTGCTCCTTGCTGCTCAGAGGGGATCCTCTGTGCCTCCTGTGGAGCACCAGACAGTCTTTGAAGACTCAAAAGTCCTAAATACAGCATGAGGAGTGAGTTATCTCCTCTAGAAAGTCAATCAAAGCCTTAAAGCAGGATGTGAGAAGGTGCTGATAGCTGCACAGATCAGAATAGCTACCCAGTAACTATTTGGGGAGATGGGCTTTTTCTGGTTTTCCATTCAGAAACTTTCTCAATTTATCTTTTGGAAGGAGAGTTGGCATCTTCTTTCCACAGAGAAACATTTAATTTTAAGATAATTTACACATAATACTTTGGTTTTGCATTGCGTTGAACAGAACAATTTCCCATTAAGATAATGCAAGAGTGAGCAGGCTGCCGCCACTGAACAGAGTGTGCTGGCAGAGTAAAGCAGCAGTATAATGACATTAAGACTTAGAATTTTAAAACATTCAAAAATAAATCAAATTACAAAAGAAAAAAAACTGCAGCACAGAGTCACTTGGAGGTCCTTCACAAATGCAGAACAATTGGCTTCACCTACAGCCCTTAACTGCTCCAGCTGGTCATTGCCTGACCACTAAAGCCCTTTACATGAGCCAGTAATGTTTAAATAATCTGCATCCAGACACTGCCTTACACCTTGCTTAGTGGACTGCAGTGCAAATGCACGGTACAATTAATTAACACTGGGACCAAAACCAGAGTCTCCGGCTTCCAAAACAAATGCTCGGCCATGTAGCCAAAAGCACAGCTCCAATGGCATAAGCCAATTTACTCTCTGTTTTACTAAACTTCTACAGTGTTTAGGATCACTATGTCACAGTGGATCTGGCACATCATGTGGTGAACCTTGGTGAACATTTCCTCACCCATCCAAACACAATTGTGAGCCTGTATTGCTAATTCCTCTGTCCCAGGCGTTTCTATTTTACTGCAAATTGCATGTAATGATGTGAAGTTTGGCAACATACGTAGCAGTGCCTGAGCCCAATTAAGACGTGTCTGCCTGTATATGTGCATGTGTCTACTTTCCTTCTAAAAATTTGCACATTATTTTTTTGTCTGTGTGTTTCTTGTGGCACTGCCTGAGACCACTCTTAATGTGCAAGGCTCCAGCTGCAGGCAGCTATAGTCAGCCTAGATGTGTAGCCGCAATTCATCCTCTCACTTAGTTGCAGTCATCTAAAAGTTAAGTTTCAAACATGAGCTGACTGTCTGCATTTCCTGTGGATTCAACAGACTGATGCAGGCACCTCCAGAAGGCAATTTGTCCTGCCCCGTGTCAAAGAGAAAGAAGGCTATTCGCTCTGAGGCGGGCTCTCTCTCTCTCTCTGATGGGCATTGGTGTAGCCTAGACACCACCTTGCAAATAAAATGTTTTTTTTTCAGATAGCATGAATCACCTGAGAAGCATTCCATCCTTACATGCTATTTGGCTTCCAAATAATATCTCATTTTTGTAATTTCATGTTAATTTCCCTTCTATAGATGTGGGGAGATTGAAGAAACTAAGAAAAGTACATTTCAGGATGTAATTACAATTAAGATCGATCACTTTATACAATTTAAGGGGAATAGCAACAAGTAAATTCTAGAGCTAAGAAAAATTTACTGTTTTTTTTTTTAGTTTTCTATTAATGTTCTATGCAGAAATAAATTTTATTGGAATACTGCTTGGACTCCATGCAGCCAGATCTGCTTGTTGTCTTCTTTTGTCTTTTCATTCCTTCAGTGGGAGGAGAAAATAATCATTCAATTTAGACTTCCATTATCTGTTCTTCTACCATCTTTCAAGGAGCAATAGGAAGGAAGAAATTTTTTAAGGAAATAAAGATCTTACATGTGTAAATTGATCAAAAGAGTGTTTCTAGCAAGGTGAGAACTGAACATTATAACCAGAATTAATTATTTCAATACCAGCATAATCACCCTAAGCTCCCTTTGTGTCCCTTTAGTAGGGAGGAATGGGCAATTTTGATAGTGTGATTGATCTGATGTCCTTTAGACTGAGATGAAACCTTGGCCTTTGGAGGGTCTAATTTAGCCTATGATGGCTAAATCAATGATAGAGATCTTAAACACAGACAGCAACATTTCATCCAATGAGTTTGGGGGTCATGGGGAAGGATCAATATATTTCGTATTTAACCACTTCCTAAATGGATTAAGGCAAATGAAAATAATAGTAGCCACACAATGGGTTTTCTCAAACAGCTGCTGCAATGTAAGTTGCCACTGTTCCTAAATAACTATGCAGCTCACCCGACATGACTATCTACTTTAGGATGAGCTGAATGGTTTTTTGCACTTCGTTGACTAAATCACTGTTTAGGCTGCATTACCCTTACTGTTGAGATCACATGCACCCTGTTCCCCATGGGAGCTCAGACTCCTGCCTCACACATGGACAGTGCATTTAGGGGACTGGATCTGAAGCCAAACATGTATTATTGTTAAATGCTCAAATTTTGCAGCAAGTAATCATGATCACAACAGGCCTAAGAAACTAAATCCTACCTGTTATCTGGGATTACCTGATATCATTTCATATCAGCTCCTCTGTATCAAGAATATTGCAAGATGCAGTTTTCCGTTTATAATACACATTAGCAGGAGCAGTTATTTTAACAAGTGTGAGATGGACCTCTGACCATTTTAAATCATCCTACTCTCCTAAAGCAGTAGTCTTTTAAAGAACCCTTTCTAGACTTGTAAAGTAAAAATGTGACTCTTAGTTCCCATATATTTAGAATTTACAGGTTATTGAAATAACATAAACTGGAAATAATAGCGGTCAGCTGGCACAGTGCAATAATTCCATTTTAGTTCATTTCTAGCCTGTACTTGTTTATAGAGCATCTTGTTGTTTTAACATCTGTCACTTTCTAGATATAATTATCACTTCGGATCTTGTATGTTGTTTCAAAATAATCTTGAACAAACAGAGGTTATTTGTTTGCCCTCCTTTTCCATTCATAGCTGTAGGTGATTGATAGTAAACCAAATTCTTCTTCGTTATCTGTCCTCACCTAAGCCAGATCCTCTTGTTGCCCCATTCTGACAGAACATCAAGATCTGAGTCTTTGTTTCTGCTGTAAAACTTGCCAGGTGCACTGTCCTGATTTATTCATAACTCTTTGTTTCCTCTTTTGAGTAGTTCTATCACACCATCTTTGACAGTATTTACATAGAGTATTGAATGTTTCTTTATAATACTAATAGCCACCAAAAAAAAGGAGAGTAAATTGTTTCTAGCAGAAGACATCTTTGCTAACAGAGGTTGCCTGTTGCTCTACACTGGCAAACTTGCTTTATGATAGTAAGATCTATACTCATAGAAAAAGTTTCAGAGGTTTTACTGGCACCTATAGTGCATATTTAAGGCACACACACCCATAATTAAAACTACTTTTATGGTATTTCTCAAAATTGTGTTAGAGTACCTGCAGAAAGCAAGGGAAAGAGGAGAAGAGAGAGCAAGATGTCTGGTATTCTAGGCAGCACCTAGGCTAGAGCCCTAAAAACACATACCAGTGTCCAGATTTCTTAAGAACGTGAGACGGTCTTGGAGCGAGGAGAGGCCGTTTGTCTCATCATGTCTCATTCCCTTTTCCATCTACACCACGATGTCTTCTAATTGTTTCTTTAATGACCTCCATGTTTTTGCCTTAACTGTCTTGCCTAGTAAGCCATTCCACACATTTATGATTCGCTTCTTGAATAAAAAAAGCTTCCTGACATCTGTTCTGAATTTGTTTTTCTTTAATTTTCATTTATGCCCTCTCGTTCTATCATCTGTGTTGGGCTGAAAATAGGAACCCATGTTGACATTTTCTGAACCGTTTAAATTTTATGTTCTTTAATTAAAAACTCCCTCTCAACTAGATGGAAGTCTAACCTGGTGGTAGACAATATAATGCTGTATTTAAACAAAAATATTACTTTTATAAACTTAAAAATTCATTGATATGTATAATATTCCATAAGTCAGATCATTAATGTCTTCTAAAGAGAAATTTCCAATATCTGCTAAGGTTCACTCGTTAAGAGGGCATGAAATGCACTAAATCCTCTAAAAAGTGCCAGGAACTGTTGGGTTTTTTTCTGGTTTTGTCTATTACTTCCTTTTATTTTATGGTTTTATTCTTCTTCAGGTGTCCTAATGTTATGAGCATCACTGGAGCTAGTTTTCCCTTAGTCAGATTTTCACATTAAAAACCCAGTTATCGAAAAATGCTAAACATTTTACTTTATCAAAATTAGATTTTTTTAAAAGATATCCATTTGAAATGCCACAACTTGGACCATAGTCTCTTTTAAAATAGAGAAGTAATTAAATTGTAGTTTGGGAGCTGTCAGTAAGTCTAATCACCGGGGCTTTGTTAACATTAGTGGGCCATTCCAAGCTCAAGACCTTTCTACTGCGTGCTTCTTTAATTGGTGAATGCTGTAAATGTAGTTAAGATCATGCTGTTCAGTATCTTTACTTCCTTCTGTTAATCCCTCCTCTGCTTTTTCACTCATTACTTTTTCTCCGTCCCTTTTGCAAAAGTATGACTGAAGTGTCAAGATGACCTCAATGCTTTAAAGTTTCACTCACCACAGCCAAAAATGGTATTAGCCGTGATTTTAGTTTCAACCATTTGATGTAACTAATGAATAAATTTCTCATCAGTTCTTCTGCTTGGAATCCTCAGGCAAACCTTCCATGCCATAGGTCCTGAGAAACATCACCTATTCTACCCTGCAAGCAGCCTCCTTAGGAAGGACCGAACCAATAACCCGTAGTTGCAACAAAATTGTAGATGATGATGATAGAAGTCCTCTCCTGCAGACTCAGAGACGTTTTGATACCTCTGACTACTATTAAGAAGCAATGCAGTACTAGATAGATACCACAGCAAAAAAAATCAGTTCTTATTATTCTGATTAGTATATTGAATAGAGAAAGGAGAAAAAAATGAAGATTGTAAAGCTTAAAAAAAACTCGAATGAGAAATTTGACCATTCTGAGTAATTTTTTTTCTCTTACTAGTCACTCAAATGACAATTTTAGATCCCATGCATTTAAGTAGCATTTTTAGGTATTTCTGAGAATTTAATTGATTTATGGGAGAGGAGTCAGGTCCTGACACTTCCTTGAGCCTGTATGCAGTATGGAAAGGGACCCCTTGTTCTTTCTATGCAGATTAGAAGTAGCCCAAAAGGCAAAGGACGAGGTACATGCCATTTGCTTTGACTTGAGGCTCTAGGTGAGAAAAAGGGCAAATACTAATCCTCCCAACTAATTCAAGCAATAACCTTTTTCTGCTTCACTTTATCACCTTTCTGCTTAGAACTCAGCATTCTTTTGCCAAATTCTTGTCGCCTTTCTTTTTATATCTTCTTACCAATACTCTCTGATATTTCCTGCCGATGTTCTAAATGTGTGTTCTGATGAGGTCATGTATTATTACCCAAGCAGATAATAGAACCCAGGAGTTTCGGTGTGCCATATTTGAGTGCCATATATCCTCCGGAATTTTGCAGTTTCTGCTGCTTTTGGAGCCAATTGCCTCCACTGAGCCTGTATCGGTGGAATTCAGAGCAGTTTCAGAAACTTACACAGAAACAAAGGAATACAGAATCAGTTTAACAGAACAAGAAGCAATAGCCATTTCGATAATTTTCCAGGGTAATTTGGCTTGCTGCTTATGCCTAAAATTCATTTTGTTAGAGTGACTGATCTTCAGTAGAACTGTGTAATGAATGGACAGCTAGGTTAATGTCAATGTGCTGTTAGAGCCAGAAGCCAAAATTTCTCTTTAATGTTGCCTCATTAGGAAGCCCCCGTGTAAGCATCTTTCCCGGAATACTGTGAGAATCTGTGCGCCAGAGCTGGTGGGAGGGATCCTCCACCAGCTGCCAAACATGACATTTCTGGACAGGCTGCTGAACCCTCAGCAGGTGACATCTGCGAAGCAGCCTTTCATCTTCCTGTCTCGCAATGGCTGGGTACCTGCATGGGGCAGAGATCCCAGAGAGGCTCTATGAATGCAGCCTGTCTCTTTCTCCCAGCTGGGCTTCCACAGCCACAGGCTGAGGATCCCAGAATTTGAGCTTCCAGTGTCAACATCTGCTCTCAGAGCCTCTTTTGTCCATTTCTCTCTTTATGTGCTGACAGCTAAAGCCCGGTCCAGCCAATATAAACGGTCTGTAATCAACAGAACACAATCTACTGACTGTTTACAGCTTACAAGCAATAGGTATATTTTTTCACTTCTGTGATGTATTTAACTGACTAGAAGAGTGATGAACCAGCAAGAAGGATTGAGCAATGTAGAAATTTTTCATTTGCTGTAAAAAAAAGGGGAGAGCTTCAAAGCATGTTATGAGTGAAAATTTACTTATGGATGGTAATATCATCAGAAGCATTTAAAATTTTAAAGCACTGATGCACCAGTTATGGTTTTCTTGCATAGATTCTGCTGTTAAATGAACTATTTTCTGAGATGGGAAAAATAACACAAAGTGGAAAAAATAGAAAAGTGGTTTATGTTTCATTTTCACAAAGCCACCAAAAAGGCAAATGTTCTTTTCACAAAATTCCAAGTGATGCTAAATGTAATTTATTCATCACAATTAATGTTATTGCAATGAATACCAAATGAATTGCTAACCATTGGTCGCCCTGTTTTAAAAGTGTTACCTATCCATCTGTCTGTTTTGCTAAAGGTACTTTTCACAACATATGTTTCTTTTGGCTCTTTGAGTGCCACTAGCAAAGGCATAGTCACCCATCAGAAGGACATTCAAGTAAATAATAAGCAGAAAATTGCTTAAGAGTATTTATGTGTCTTTGCTAGATACTTCTGGTTTACTTTGCTTTATGAAGGAAGCAAAGCTTTAGCTGTGCTGGGTAAATGGAGGTGGGTAGATTACTTCTTGTGGCTGAAAGATAAGGATAGGAAACATGAGGTCTGGACACTTCTTACTTCTGCCCCAGGCAACTTGGCTCCCTTAATCTTGAGCCTTTCAGATCAGAAAAAGAATCTAAGTAAGTATGTAGAAGTTGAAATGTTACTCAATTCCAAACTGAATTAGAGTCCTAAATCATATTGAAATATATCAGCCACAATCTTTGGGCTTTTCTTTAACTTTGATATAACTAATTGATGGTTATTCATAATGTGGATTGGAAGCCTCAGACTAAAGGAGCTCAGTAACTGTGAGGAATAACCACCTTCACAAAGTTTATCCTCTAGATACCAGTGAAAAAAATACAATTATGCTTTCTGGTACCATTTCTTTTCAGTTGTTCAGTGCCAAAATTTGCCAAAACACATCTAATAGTTGTTGTGGACATGGCAGTGTTTGATAGGGAGCATTGCCCTATGCACCAAATATTATCTTTGCACGTGTACACACCTGGCCTGGCCTGGTCTGGCTCTTTGTCAGGTACACTGCACCTACACCTCTGCACCTACAGTCTGTCTCAACAACCGCTGAGAGCGCTAATAACAATCTGACTCGTCACATGAGGAGAGAAGCCTGAAAAGGGTACACTTTAGAAAGCCGGCTGTGAGTAGGCTATGTACCAAGAGGTATCCTCACTCAATACAATTTAGAAAACAAGACTAAACACCTGAAATTAATATGACTGGAAAAGAGGTAATGTGATCAGATTTGTAATACTAACAAATAATTTAGTTTTATGTTGTGGCTGGAAAAATCTCAAATATATTTACCATTAAAAAAAATTAATGTGATTAGAAATGAGTTTGAAATTGCAAGGAAGTCTGAGTACCCGCTTGTATATTTGTATTGTGAGTAAACACCAAGTCTTGTGTGTACAATACATGGGTGTTGGGTAGTGTGTTGTGAATACTACAGTGTACAAATACAAATAATAAAATAAGTTATACACTTAATCTTAGTGTTCACAAGCATAAAGACGGGGGAACTACCTGTTTATGCCTGAAACTCTGTTTGTTAAAATCTATTATCTTAAAATTACATCATCTCCAGTTCTTAGAGATTCTTGCAATCAAAATACTCTGTTTTCTTGCAGATTTATTTTCCCAGTGCAGGGTATGCAATTACTTTTCCACTCTGAAGTGCAGAACATCAGTGCAGTACTTTAAAAAGAACAACAACCAATCTGGAATGAAGAAAAAACAAATGAAGGAAAAAATTACCAGGTGTTCAGGATATCAATAAACTGCTTGTTAAAAGTGCTGGTTAGTGAAGAATGTTCTCTGGCCAATGACAAGTATACAAATCAAGATACATCAGCCTTGAACAAACCTTCTCTATATCTTTGAATTTATTGGCCAAATGCATACATATTTTTTAAAAGATTTTTTTAAAAGTTATTGTAAAGGAATTAGTTTGCGTGATAATCTTTGTGGAAATAATGATACCTTCCATCTGATTCTAATCTACTGTCAGAAAAATGTCAAGGAAGGAAGGACAGAATATTTTAATGTTTATTTCTGCTGTTTGAAAATGCTCTAAAAAAGACACTGTGACTCTGGTGGGGGCTCTTTGATGGAAGTTTTTATGAAGTTAATGTTGCAGAGAGATGGTCGGAAGCCTACAACAAGCGGACTGTGGTGTGTCGAATGGTCAAACGATTCCATCTGTAGTTAAAACTGCTACTGGAAGCATTTATCAACCTCCCAGTTGTTTAATTTGGGATCCTGCTGCTCCCACACTCTATCTGGATTTTGTCATTCACTAGGGCAGCACCCTTGCTAGGTTTGGAAAGAAAAGCGAAGCTATACAAGTGTTTCAGCTGCTTCAAATAATCTGTTCAGAAATGCTAAAAAACCCAATAATCTTATACCTTTCCTCATGCTCATATAATCCATTTTTTAGATGAGTAAGTTGGCTTTGGAAATCTTACCGAGAGTGTTAAGTAAACTTCACTAACTTTGTTCTAAGTCCAACTGTTTCTACTAGAGAAACTCAAAGCTGAACTGCAAATGGGATCCATCCTCCTTTGAACTTGTAAAAATCTAAATCTTGATTTTATAGCTTCTCCAAACAGTTCAGTCCAGCAGCCCAAGTTAGCATATATAACACTTTGTCCTTCTCTCCCTCACCTTCATCTGCATCTTTCTACCAGTTCCACTGCAGGCCTGGGATAGCTCTCAAAACAAGGGGACCTGAGTTTCTGCTCTCAGACCATTTCCTCTCTATGCCTGTCAACTTATGAGAAGACTGCTGCTGAAACACAAAACTTGTTGTCCTGAATAGAGTTAACAAATCTTTCTTTAGCACAAAGGACTCTGAAGCCCCAGCAAGCAGCCTAGGATCCCCTCTCCATTGCAATAATGACTCTCCTTTTTGATATTGTGAACCTTAAGCACCTTAGATGGAAGTTATCACTTTATCACATCCTACCAGTGCACCCCAGCCGTGCTGCAGGATCCCTTCCAAGGGGAGTAAGGGTTTAATCTCCATTTGTATTTCATTCTTCTTCAAGTGGGAAGGAGGCACCACACAGAGCTCTTAATTGGGAGGGGGTGTCAGCACTCATCAAGGGGATCTAGAAGTGGAAGTATCCAATTCCTGCTAGCCAAGTCACATCAGACAAAAACTCTAGTCAAATATTGACAGGTCACTGGAATCAGTACTTCTTCCAGTGGTGCTGAATGGGCAGTGTGGTACAAAAGCTGCAGAGATCAGCAACAAAAGGATTTAATAAAAATTAACATGTCACACCAAAAATAGTAGATGAATGAGAAAGCAGGAAACACGAGAGAGGAAGTAAAGTAGGAAAAGGTATAAAATACAAGCCCATTTGCATGATTTCTAGGTGGCAACCATGATAAGTATGTTGATCTAACAGCTCTTTGGAACAAAGAGTTAGATTTTTCATTCCAGTGCTGGCAGTCTGGTTAGAATATCCCATTGCAAAATGCGATCTGGATGCCAATATCTTACTGTTGGAAGCATCTACAATAGGACCAGTTTCATGATATTTCTGTTATTGTGGAACTGATAGAGGCAAGAATTAACTGCAAGAACAATAACTTGTCAACTATATTTGCTACACTTCTGCCATTCAAACAATTATAAAATGAAAGAACATAAGGTGAAAGAGTGAAAGCTGAGGAAAAAAAAAAAAGAGGAATAAAGGGAAGGAAGGGAAGGAATGAGAGTGAAAAATTATAATAAAATTACTTGCTGTGGTGAACTCCCCCCAGCTAGCACCCAAGCACCCACCCAGATGCTCACTTGCTTCCATCTTTCCCTCCTGCTTTCCCTCAGCTGAACAGGGGAGAAAATAGAAGAATGAGAGTGTGAGATTTCATGGGTCAACGTAAAAACAGGGAAAATTAGTTCCCAAGTATTGTCGTGGGCAAAACAAACTCTACCTGAGGTATTTAATTTATTGCCAATTCACATAACTATTTAATTACTGATTAGAAAGTAGGTAAATAAAAGACAAGCACTAAAACACTTAGGGAAAAAAATATCTTTCCCAGACTCAGTCTCAACTTAGACTTGTTTCCTCCCTTCTTTGTTTCCCCTTTGCTCCATCACTTCGGACTCCTTTTCACCCTCATTATGGACATGGATTGCACTCAGTCCCTTGGTGAAGCAGCAAGCAGCACCAGAGGTGGAGCTCAGTGCACAGTAGTTTCTCTCTCTGTTTATCACTCTTTTCCTATGCTCTGCTGTGGGCTTTCTTCAGGCCTCAGTCCCTCCCCCTGTTCTGCCATAGAGCAACCCTTCTTCTGACTTTGGTGTTGCTTCTGTTATTTCTTCTTCTTTTGTTCCCTCCTCTGCTGTTTGCTGCCCTTTGTTGCATATGTTTTCACATATGTTTTCAAGGCTCAGCTGATGGGCTCACCTGTGTGCTGTGCAAGGTCCCTTTTGGCAGTACTAGTTGTATTTGACACAAGGCAGCTTCTGATGCAGGTCTCTTTCTCCAAAGACCACCCCTTTAGTTGTCCCCAGTGCCAAAACTTTGCCGTTTATACCAAATACACTTAGGAAGAAAAGGAACTTTTTTAAGTTGACCCTGAGGAAATACTTCCACTGATACATTTGATGGGAGCGTTAATCAGTGCCACAGGTGGGAGAAGACCCAAACCACTCTCTACATTTTCTATGTGTGCAAGGATGCAAAGTTGCAAGACCTTCCTACCCCGAGATATCTCTTGTCAGTGGGTAATTCCTTTCCTTCCAGGTTGGATCTCTTTCCCCTAAGGTGCAAGAATTGCTGTAGACATGACATGGTGGCAACCTGCACTATTTACATTACTCAGAGCTGGCCATGTGCAGAGAAAAACTAAGTACCTTACAGAGTGTGATATTTCAGTCTTATAAACCCAGTTGAAGTTACACATGAAATGTGTAACTCAAGTCATGAGTGCTAGGAGGATGTTTCTGTTTGCTTCTTTCCTCAAATCCTGTTATTTTCATAAAATGACTGCCATGAAGCAACCTCTATATCAGAAATGTTCCTCTGGGCCACCTTTCCTACATGTACATCTCTACTGCATTCTCCTTCAACTCCTGGCCTGTGTATCTGTTATGTACAATATAAGAGATGAATTGATTCTCTGAATCCAGGTCTACTCATCTCAATGTACTTCAAAGTAAACTGTGAATTTGCTTGCTTAATTTTCAAACATGCAAAGACTAGGAAGTTAATTGCCAATGGAAACTGAAGCAGTTTGAATTTTCTAACATTGTATTCATAATACGCATATTTAGCTAATGCGTAAGATAATACTATGAGCCTGGTTTAAGGGGCAACATCATCCTTAGCTCAAACTCTGGTTAAGTAAAGTAGTGGAAATGAGTACCCATTCCCAGCTCCTTTTAAAAATTAAAACATTACCACTGTTGCAAATAGAGGTTATTGCAGCTTTTTAGCTGTGGGAAGAGCAATATAGTGTAAAAGCTAGAAAGCCCATACATTAGGTGCCCCAAGATAGAATCAATAAGTGGTATAAATGCATTCTATATGGCCTTTTGTAATTAGTAATGAAATGCCTGAAATAAATCCAAAGCCTTGCAAGAAGTCAGCTTTCCCTAGAAAACCTGTTTTCAAATGGTATCATACTTCAGCATTCTTCAACTTTGTGAGTTCACAGCATCTGCTGCTTAAATATAACAGCACATATGGCAGCATCATTTTGGAAAGCAATGTAAAAAAAAGGCTGAAGAAACTATTATGAAGACTGCTGTCATGCTCTTGGGGCACAATTGCAATCTTGTGTTCCCATACGGCGCCAGTGGAGAAAGAATGTGAAGTTTTAGCAGGGTAGATAGGGTCAAATACTGTATAATAAACTGACTCAAATGTTCCCTTTTTGTACTTACATTTTATTAGTTCCAAATGAAATTCACAATATAATTTAGGTCCTGACTTTTCACTTGGGACTAAAGGAGGTGTTTCAAGTTTAGCATGAGCATAAGTGCTGTTTTGAAGCCTAAATCAGTGTTCATGCAAATCCCGGTAAATGCTGACAGAAATTCTGTCTCTGGCATTCCAAGTGTGTAATTAATTTGTAGATGATCATACACTGCTTTTGTGAACTGGTATCAACATCTAACTATTCTGCTACTGGGTAAACATGTGGCTTTTATCAATGAATCTTTTTTTTTTTTTTTTTTCTGTCTGACTGTATTATAGTAGAGAGGAGCTCTGTCTCTCAGGGGTTAGCACATTCAGCTGGAATTCTACTGATGTTTCATTATTGAGTGAGTTTTATAACACGAAAACAATGAGGGTACAATTATTCCATTAGGGCACAGCCTCCACCCAAAGGGAGAAGTATGCCCAAGAGGTTTATGAAGTTACAATTCTTTCATGAATTCCTGGAAATACTATTTCCCTTTAGCAATATTAAAGCGTGGTATTAGCCCCTTTTGGGGAGATGTGTATATTTGGTGGAAGTTGTCTTCTGCAAATATTAGTATCTATGTCCACCACACAGGGAAAATATTTCCTTTCTGTCACTAACCACCTGGAGTAATTTTCAGGATTTTGGGGAGGTAATTTTGAAAGAGGACAGTAAATGAGGTCCTAAATGAGCTGAGCACTGTGAATCTTCACGAGGACCAAGCATAAAGAGTCCGTCCCTTCTCTTAGTCCATGGAAGCCCGTTCGATTTGTCCTGTGGTGACTGATACTGCTAGTGTCCTGCCACAGCAAATGAGCACACAAAGAACATAGTAGCAAGCAAATGGCACAAGGAAAATTACTAAGAGACTGATGTAGTCAGGTACCTTCCATGATGTTATTCATCACTTGGATGCAAATTCAATAGTGGCCAGTGGAATGCTTGTTAAAAGGCATTAGTGAGCTGAGCAAGCTTTTCAAAAAGAATTAAGAACCATAAGGTTTAGTGGCAACTGTTTTTCCTTGTTCCTATTTTTTTTTTCTTGGAGGCAACTTAAAAATACACTTTTTCAATCATTATTATGTTATTTTTAGATTATTATTTAGTAATTTTATAATGGAAAAAATCACAGAGCAGCAGAACAGCACTTTGTGTAATTTCTGGCATTTTCTTTTTCAAACCACACTGTATTTCTGTGTCTTTCTGCAATAGAATTGTATTAGAAAAAACAATCTTCCTGCTGCTGCCTAAATACCATGCTTGAAGTATGTTTTCTTTAATAACTATTTCTCATTTACCTGTTATCCTCAGATTGACACGATTTGTCTCAAACTACTATTTTTAGCTCCATCTATAACAGGTAGTCTCATTTAGAAACCAGAGGTTTATCGCATAGTGTGAGATCTTGAACTAACATGGTAGTTATCATTAGCCTGTAAACTAAAATCACTCACTAACAAGGAGGGTCTGGTTGAAGCAGTGGAGGTTGAGGGCAGCCGTGGCTATAGTGACCATGAGATCGTGGAGCAGAATACCAAGCAGGATTGCAATCCTGGACTTGAGCAGGGCCAGCTTTGGCCTTTTGAAAAAATTTCTAGGGGAAATCCCATGGGACAGGGTACTAGAGGGCCAACGGGCCCAGTTTAGTTGGTTAATATTCAAGGACTACTTCTTCCAAGCTCAAGATCAGTGCATCCCAACAGGTAGGAAATCAAGAAAGAGAGCCAGGAGACCCCCATAGTTAACCAGGGAACTGCTGGGCAAACTCAAGTGGAAGAAGAGAGTCTGTAGATCGTGGAAGGAGGGGCTGGCCACTTGGATGGAATGACTGTGGTCAGAGAAGGCAGGGAGGCAGATAGGAAAGCTAAGGCCTCCTTGGTATTAAACCCTGCAAGGGAGGTCAAGGACAACAAAACGGGCTTCTTCAAATATATTGTGGACAAAACTAACACTAGAAGGAATGTAGGCCCTCTGGTGAATGAGGTGGGTGCCCTGGTGACAGAGGATACAGAGAAGGCAGAGTTAATGAATGCCTTCTTTGTCTCTGTGTATACTGCTGGAGACTGTCCTGAGGAGCCCCAGAGGACTGAGGCCCCAGAGGAAGTCAGGATAAAGGAAAAGCTTGCCCTGGTTGATGAGGATGGGGTTAGGGATCAGTTTGAACACTTGAACATCCATAAATCCTTGGGCCCTGATGGGATGCACCCACGGATGCTGAGGGAGCTGGCAGAAGTCATTGCTAGGTCACTCTCCATCATTTTTGGTAAGTCGTGGGCAACAGGAGAGATGTCTGAGGACTGGAGGAAAGCAAATATCACTCCAGTCTTCAGAAAGGGCGAGAAGGAGGATCTGGGCAACTACAGACCGGTCAGCCTCATCTCCATTATTGGAAAGGTGATGGAACAACTTATCCTCGGTGCTCTGGACATATCAAGGATAAGAGAGTCATTAGGAGCAGTCAACATGATTTTGCCAAGGGGAAGTCATGTTTGACCAACCTGATAGCCTTCTATGAGGATGTAACCAGGTACCAAGGTGGATAGATGACAGCAGTGCAGTGGATGTGGTTTATCTGGATTTCAGTAAAGCATTTGACACCGTCTCCCACAGCATCCTCATAGCTAAACTGAGGAAGTGTGATCTGGATGATCAGGTAGTGAGGTGGATTGTGAACTGGTTGAAGGGAAGAAGTCAGAGAGTCGTGGTCAATGGGACAGGGTCTAGCGGGAGGCCTGTATCTAGTGGAGTTACTCAGGGGTCAGTACTGTGACCAGCATTATTCAATATAAACATTAATGACATGGACGAGGGATTAGAGTGCACTGTCAGCAAGTTTGCTGATGACACAAAATTGGGGGGAGTGGCTGACACACTAGAAGGCTGTGCTGCCATTCAGTGAGGCCTAGACAGGCTGGAGAGTTGGGCAAGTGTAGAGTCTTGCACCTGGGAAAGAACAAGTACCAGTGTAGGTTGGGGACTGACCTGTTGAAGAGCAACGTAGAGGAAAGGGACCTGGGGATTCTAGTGGACAGCGGGATGACCATGAGCCAGCAATGTGCCCTCGTGGCCAAGAAGGCCAATGGCATCCTGGGGTGTATTAGAAGGGGACGAGAGAGGTTCTCCTTCCCCTCTACTCTGCCTTGGTGAGGCCACATCTGGAATACTGTGTCCAATTCTGGACCCCTCAGTTCAAGGACAGGGAACTGCTTGAGAGAGTCCAGCACAGAGCCACAGAGATGATAAAGGAAGTGGAACATCTCCCTTATGAGGAAAGGCTGAAGGAACTGGGTCTCTTCAGATTGGAGGAGACTGAGGAGTGACCTCAATGTGTATAATAAATATGTCAAGAGTGAGTGTCAGGAGGACAGAGCCAGGTTCTTCTCAGTGATATCCTGTGAGAGGACAAGGGGCAACGGGTGCAAGCTGGAGCATAGGAGGTTCTACAGAAACATTAGAAAAAAACTTTTTCACTGTGAGAGTGACAGAGCACTGGAACAGGCTGCCCAGAGAGGTTGTGGAGTCTCCCTTCTCTGAAGATATTGAAAACCCGCCTGGACGTGTTCCTTTGTGACCTACTCTAGGTGATCCTGCTCCGACGGCGGGGGTGGGGGGTTGGACTAAATGATCTTTTGAGGTCTCTTTCAACCCCTCCAATCACTCTGTGATTCTGTGAGAAAGGGAGCATTTGGTGACTTTGGGATATGACCCAAATTTAAAGTTAACCAACTGGTTGGGTTAGGTCTTTGGAAGATACTTCAGAGACATTTAGAGAAAGATGGCACTTAACTAGCTGAAAAGAAAGGCTGGAAAGAAGAGATTGTGAAGTCTCCAGCTCTGGAGACATTCAAAAACCACCTGGATACGTTCCTGTGTGACCTACTCTGTGTGATCCTGCTCTGGCAGAGGGGTTGGACTAGATGATCTTTCCAGATCCCTTCCAACCCCTAACGTTCTGTGATTCTATGTAAAATCATTCACACAATCCACTCTGGAGATTCAGATTCACTGTAATTGGTCCAAAATTTGGTCTGCTATGCAGAAAACACAAAAGTTACAGTTTTGTTTAAAAGAGGTATGTATCTAATTATTTCTTTCTGTAGGCATTATACTTAGATGAGAAACTCTAGACCTGAAAGGCTTAAAGTTATCAGAATAACATGATGATCCAAAAAGGATTTGTTTGCATACCATCATCTCTGCAGCTCTTGATCACATATGGGTAGAGAAAGATGTATTCAGTGTCTGTGTCCTGCTTTGCTATATATATCGGTACCCACTTGAGTACTGTTCAAGAGTACAGGGACTAGGACCATTTTTTGTTAGAAAGGAATACTGGGAAACTGAAACTGTTTCACTAAATCAACTTCAGAAGATAAGTTTAGAGCAGCAGTGAATATTTTAGTTTCAATAATGGTCAGAGGAAATAATAATCTTGTCCTAAAAGATCTCAGTATGTCTCCAAGAAATATCAAGAGTTGAGAATTTTTTAGACTGCTTTTCTCTTTTTCTTTTTTACTACTTCACACCTCCTTCCTTTGATATATGGAGTTTGTTTTTTATGAATACAAAAACAGGAATTTCATGCTGTGACCCAGATTTCTATCCCATCACATACATTCCCCTGTGCATCAAGTTTAAAAGCTAAAAAGACCCAGAGATTTGCATTAAATTTGCAACTTGGACTTTTTTTTTCAACTTTTGATTTTTTTGAAAATGAGTCATTTTGTAGCAAGGGAAAAGTTTCTGAAGGAAAATTGATCCTTTTACAAGTAGAACATCCACAGAAAAATGTCAAGAGAAATTCTGTGTTACGGACAAGGAAAACCAACTACCTACATACATAGTGTGATAAAGAAAGCTTTATCTTCATTGTAGGGTCAAGCTCCTTAATTTCTCTGGGAATTATTGTGATTAAGTTAAAAGCCCACTACACTCCATTGCACTGTTCGAGAGTTCTTTAGGTTTGGGTTCAACAAGGTAAAGAGATTTAAAGCAACCTCAAGCTGTGATAGCAGAAGAGGCAATAATTTAACACACAAAAAACCCAATATTTGTACAGAATGTCTTTTTTTAACTGTCCTGCACCTCTGATTTTTCCCTAGCAATTTCCTTTCTTCTAAGCTCTTTTTTTGTCTTCTTTCCTTCTACTTCATGAATGGTTCTACTTGTCATCTGTCTTTCGAAACATCGGTTTCAGAAGGTGCTAACCCATCTTTTGGTGATAAATTCTTCATGGACAGTTTCTATGTGTTAAACATTTTTCCTTCTAAAGTATGAGCTCTGCAAAGATTCTCAACTAATTTTTCAGAAATAGGTTCATGAAATAGCAGTTTTAGCCCCATGCATGAAGCTCTATGAGGTCTTTTCCTAAAATGCACCCGATGCCTAAATATGGAATAATTTTTTTTGAGGGGTCTCACAGCAGCAGCCTTATGTTTATCTCTATATTTAGCTCAGAATGTGAGCAGTGATGAAGACTGAATTAAAAAATCTCAGGCATTCCTTCAAGAACCAGTCTGTACATTCGACCATGAAAGAAAACAAATCAGATTTTGTTTTGATCAAACCATAACAATATATTCTCTCTTTTTTAGGTATAGGGATTCTTCTATGTTTTGAAAGAAAATTTCCTTCTAACACTTCTCCCACTTCTCCTTGCTGGTTTTTTTTTTTTTTTTTTAGAAAGCAAACATATTGGTAGCTTTCTTCACAAAACAATCTTTTAGACAACAAAAGATTAGACTCTTCTGCCAGTTTTCCTAGTTTTGTTTGGACTATTCAATGTTTTTCAGACTTGCAGAAAGAAAGCAGGGGCTGAATATTTGAGACAAATGAGAGAATCACATTGCCTTCAAGACAACTGCTAAAAATACTCAACAGTTTAGGAAGAATATTAGAATTATTAGAGAAACGGTTCCCAATCTGTAACTTTACTAATTACCAGCTCTCTACACAAGTCAGATTCTCACACAGTCATACAGTTCTGGGATTAAGCTTCATCTCTGTTTCCTGCAAATATTCCATGTCAGTTAACTTTACTTTTTGTATTACACCCATAGACTAAACTGATGAGCACATTGTAAGAATCTGTGCAAAATAAACTTGCTTCTAAGCTAGTTAGACCGTTTTTTTCCCCCCCTTAGGCAGAAGTATAAAATAAATGTTTCTCAGAAGTGGAAACCATACATTGCCAGAGTCCTGAATGCTGCAAGGCTATTAGTGGAGGAATGCTACAGCAGCATTCTGCTAGGAAAGAAAGCTATATCCTGCTTGTTTGGGTAATAGTTCTTCCATTAGAGGCAATATTAGAATTTCAGCTTTTGATCTCTCCTTGTGGACCCCTTAAAATCCAAGCTGTGAAACAGCAGCTGATGCTTTACATACTATCACAACAGCCAGCAATATATGAAACCTGGAAATAGCATGCAAGGGAAATTAATGATGGGCTGTTAAGGGGTATACAGTAACTCAACGTTTGCATTACACAACATACAGCAAATTAAAGCTGCCTTTCCTTTGTTGTGTTGGTGATAGAGCAAATAAACATCAGGCAGCAATGCAGAATGGCAGTATCTGAGATCACTTTTAATTGGTAAAAAACCCAGGAAAGAAAAGGGATGTTTTTTATCAATAGTGCAGAACAAGCTCGGAAAGTTACACTGATCAGTAGACAGAAAACGAGCTCTGCGTCACCATTGCTAGCCTGAATAATAACATATGGTACAGTAGATCCATAACAGCAAAAGCCAGAGATAGATTCTGAGACACTCATTTGTCAAATTAACTATTGCTAAAAGCACAACAGGAACATTAATATATTTGTTCCTTTTTGTGTGTGTGATTTTATTGTATTTTTGCATACGATTACAAATAAAAAGCCATGAATTACTTATTTATTTCACAAGGGCTACCTTGCATGTGTTTTGTGTTAATGCAACTGAATCCATGTAGCTAAAGGATCTGGACATTGTAAGTACAATGCAGAAAGGGTAAATTTGGAGGCTTAAGTATTCGTTGTACTTAATATGCCATGTGTTACACAGTGTTTGTGCCAAGTGTGCTACTTCAGCTTACCTTTGACAGTAAACATCTACTGATTTCGGCTTAATATTTTGTTGTTACATACTTTCGGACTGAATACAAGTTAAGGAAGTTTTCTGTGGGTTCTTTGTAAACTGTGAAAGTACTTAGATTAGTTTTTCTGAGTGTCAATTTCTACTGCGTGATCATATCTTTAATTAAATCCAATATCAGAAATATCAACTTAATCAACAAAAAGGTACAAAAAATCAGATGCTTCTTCACCTAAATTCCAAACCAATAGAATTTGTAGCCCTTTTTTGAAGCAAATTAGTGTTGTCCGGGTGAGGTCTTTTGAAGCATCACAGACTGATTTATCTTACCTTCCATTCACCTCAATAGATGCATAGTTAGAGGTGAAGGTTCTCTCACAACAATCCCAGCCTCAGTGATGTAGGCATATGAATCAAGGACCATCAGAACTCAAATAGAAGGAGATTTTGCTAATATTCTTCTTATTACTATTATTAGTAATATTTTTACAACTGCTCTTTTAAAAGTTTGGGATTTTTAAAAGAGGAAAAATGACAAGCAGATAAGAGCTAAAACTCCTTATAAAGGTTGTGCTGCAGCATGGAAAATGATACATTTTTTTTTCTGAACAATGGCACAGCATGACCATGAATTAAGTGGTTTAGGTCTGCCAAATGAAATTTAGAAAACATTACCATGTCACACCAAGATTTCTGTAAATCATTTTGAAGTCTAAATCAAGAGTAGAAGGAAGAGGATGGGACACAGTCTTGAATACAAGTGTATAAACAAAAATTCTACTCCTGTCTACCTGGACTTCTGTGTCATCACTCCATCTTGCTGCGCAGCGCTGGCCATGGTAACAGCTCACCATATCGTCTATAAGCAAGACATGTAGGTTTATAGTATCTTATAAAGACCTCTACACTGCATGGCAGTCAGTCCATGGCTGGCACCCTAATGTGGGCTCAGAGCATTAGAAAAGAAGCCTGGATCAGCTTGTGCTGTTCTCTGCACTTGTCCCCTAATTCCTCCATTTTATCTCTCACAAGACATTAGATACTAAGACCACCCACTGCCTCCTCCTGGTGGAGTTCCTGACAGAGCTACCCAAGGTAGCTGTGAAATAAGCCAGCTTTGAGAACAGAAGTAGCACAGTCAGCTGGTGGTGTGCCCTGCTTAAAGCTTATCACCCCGTATAAGACATGATGCTTATTACCTTGGATTGCCACCTTAATAAAATGACACTTCTTTCGGGTCCAAAGAGAGATCTTTCCACTTTCACTTGACCGTTTGTCTCCTGTACCACTGCTCCACAGACACGTGCTCAGGTTAGGGTTATTTAGGGCAGATGCACTGTTAATATTTTGTTGTCTCTGCCAAAGAAATTAAAGCACCCAGGAAATTTCACTGTTTGAAACAGTGTCTCAAAAGGCAGGATAGTTGAAACAGAGGAAAGGAGGAAGGCAGGGGCTGAGAATATGAGATTTCACTTCTGTGCCTAACTTGGCAAATAAATACCTATGTCTTTCTGTGTGTCTGTTCCTTCATGTGTGATATCAGTGGTGCCTGTTCTTAAACTCTGTCATACGTGTGCTGGAAGAACTCTGCCCTGAGAACCTTTGGCTATCATTTATTTTATGTAGTATTTACAATCTACCTACCATAGGGTATTTTCATAACTTAGATTTCATAGAAAGATTGAATATATACTAAGCTGTGTCTAAAGCTGTATGTTTAATGTACAACTATCAGTTCAATAAATCTGTCAGAATCAACGCCTGACACTACTGCTGCATCAAAAAAAATAAAGCTATCCTACTCTAAATGATATTCAAACAGACTAAATGATCCTTTTCCTGTTTCAGAGCAGGAATTCAAACCTTATTTGTTCAGGATGTCAAATTGCTGGCAAGGAGTACTTGGCTTGGCACACTCTAAATCCTGTACTTAAATTGAATCTGATACCTTTTGAGTGAAAACACGCTGCCAATTTTTAAGGCATACACAACTGGGATAAGAGACACTAATGGTGCATTACTTAAAGGTGTCACTAATCACAGAAGAAAAGCAAAACCAGTCAAATGATTTTAAAGCGCCACAGACTGGTCTGAGACATTAGGGCTTTAAAATCACAGAGTCATAGAATCATAGAATCATGGAATCATAGAATCATAGAACAGTTTTGGTTGGAAGAGACCTTCAAGATCATCAAGTCCAACCTTTGTCCTAGCCCTATCAACACCACTAAACCACGTCCCTCAGCACAACATCTACCCATCTTTGAAAAACCTCCAGGGATGGTGACTCAACCACCTCCCTGGGCAGGCTGTTCCAATGGCTGACAACCCTTTTAGTACAGAAATTCCTCCTAATACCCAGCCTAATTCTTCACAATATCCAACCTAAACGTTGGACTATCCAACCTAAAGCTGGAACCGGTTTGGATATGAGGATCCCAGACTACGTGCAGTACCCAGACATTTAGCATGTAGTATTAACAGCTCAAAGCCATACCTTTATCTCCCTCTCGCACAGTTCAGTATCTCCCTCTCCATACAGTTCAGTCTTGTTCAATGCCAGTCTTCTCCAGGAGCAGCAATAAATTCCGTGCTCTTGCTACCTCCTGATTTAGACAGTAACACAAGCAAAAATTATCCAGACACCCTGTGCATGTCATATACACATACACACATATTGCTGCACCAGGAACATTTACAGTCATATCCTGAATTACTCAAAAAGATGTCGGCTAAGATTTCTCTTAAGCAAAAGAGAAAAAAAATGCTTAACTATAGACTTCTGAACTGTCAATAGCATGCATAAGTACTGGTCTTCTTAAAATCCATCAGCTTGAATTTCCTATATAGCCAATGGAAATAAAAAGCCATTTTTATAGTGAAGTTTATCCAATCTGTTCTAAATGTCTGCTTTAGCATAAGATGAATTTCACTGTAGAAGTATCTATTAATTTCCATTGCTTACCAAGGAACTAACAGACACATAGGTGGTAGATGAGGTGAATCTCACTTTAAATTTATTGTGTTGTAGATATTTATAACTGATAAAATGAATCCCAGCTTGGACGTCTTGGTCCTACATGCAAGCTTTTATGTCCCGCATGTGCCAGAAGAAAGAAGGGGGAACTTAGAGGAATTTTTTTTCTCACCTACATCTTTGCTTTCTTACTTTTCCAGATGATGCTTCTACCTGCATCTCCAGCCATGCCTCCTACTTCACATGCACATATTTGTCCTAAGATTAGATTCCAACCTGTAATTATACCAAATGGTTCATATGCTTCCATCCCCAGCTCTCTCCGTCCTCCCTTCAAGGGCCTCCTCCATCCTCTTTCACAAGGGCTTTCAGTCCTGTACCTCTCCTTGGTGGACTTTGCTTCCAAATCCTTGATAATGGGCAGTTTTATAAAGAAATTCTTGTGAACATTAAACTATCTCAGCTACAATAACTTCTGCAGCTTCTCTTAATGTAGCGTGAAGTAAATTCATGTAAAGAGAGCCACAGGCCTGGTCTATGCATCACTTCAGATGCTGAATAGGCCTTGTACTGGCTCTGCAACATGAAGTTCACCCTTTAGGAGGAATTTCTCTCAAGTCAGAAGAGAACAGAAGGGAACTCTGTTCTCTCTCTCCATCGAACTATACTCCCCTTATAAACAAACTTTGAATGTGAGACGCTCTGTATTGCCAAGGCTTCCAATTTTATCACAAGCCCAAACACAGTGGATTTTTTTTTCCCGCTGTTAAATCCCAACTCCTGGAGTCATGTGAATGCCCAAGGAATTTCATTTGTCTTATAAAAAGATTGCATTTCTGGCCCACACAGACACAGAGGAAACCCTGCAAATGTGACCCCATTGCACCCTAAACACTCAAAACCAGAAGGCAAATAAAAAGAAGCCAAGTACATTCAGTTGCATGATTTTCAGGCCAATCTCATGATTATTTCAAGCCCAATTCAAGATTTTTGGATGGTTTGGGTTGGCAGCACTGAAGACTTCATTATAGTTTCAAAGACTATAAAAAGAAAAAAAGTTTCCAAGCTGTATAATTATCAAAATGATGGAGAGTCTGAAATACAGCAGAAATGACAGGCACACTTGGGCCAGCATTTTCAAATGGGGCCTGATAGAGCATGCTTCAGCTATTTCATTGCCACATCCAGACACAGTGGACCTGATTAGCCTAAATATAGCTCTCACTGGAAATCGGTTGGCTTAGGCGGGAGTTCGGTGACACAGGTCTTGTACTTGACAACTACCAGGGGTGAATTTCACCCTGAGAAAGTCTGACAAGAGGAGGGAGGCATTGCTGACCTCAGTCAAACTGTGTCTTGAGAAAGCAATTTGTAAAATATAGGACAGAGATTCATTCAAAAACATGTGGAAGTGATTTACGGATTCTATTGAAAGTTTCTGGTATTAAAGCCTGGAAATAAGTGCAACTCCTGTAGTTTGGTGGTAAGAAGGGCTATGTGATGATATTTCATCTTTAAGCAGGCACACTAGCTTCCTAAACTACATTGTCTTTTCTCTGACTCTTTCTGTTTTCCTGCATTTCTTTGCATTTTCTTCCCGGTCATCTAAGCTTTGATTAATAGGCAGGCTTCAGAGAGTATGGAAGTGCATGCTCTGTATATTCTTATTTGGTGAAAATTTTCTGTCCTTTCTCATGCTCAGCAGTATATTGTTCCCCAAGCAGTCCCACTAGTGTTAACAGGCACCTCCTAATGCCAGTGTGGGCACAATATGGAAGAAGAAAAGGAGGGTGAAACAGTCAAAGAGAGCCAGAAGGTAATTTAAAGGCTGTGACGAGACAAATAAAAGCTTAGAATCTTTCCGTGGATTTTCCCATGGTGACTTACTCCTTCTTTCATTTAAGTCAGTGGGAAAGTTCCTATTGATTTCAGCAGCAATAGACAAAATTTCCTTCAGCCTGTAACCATAATTGTGATATTACATTACTGTATTGAATTTTCCTATCTATAATAGGAATAAATTTAAGTCATACTTCAGTAGGACACATTCTACACTAAAGACTAAATTCACCATTGTGTTCTTCACATCCTAAACTTTAATCACACAAGGAGGCCCACAAGGAAATGCACCCACAAGTCAGCTCTGGTCATCACCTAATTGGAACCTCTTTTGTTTATTCAAAATAAAGATATGTGTAGAAACTCCTCTCTCATCCTCATCAACTCTGCTGCAGTGCGACCCCAGAAAGGACAACCCACAGCAAAATCATTCTTGGTGGCAACACCAAGTCAATGGTTTACATGTCACCAGTGATACAAAGTGAGGGAAAAAAAAAATATAGAAAGATGCGTGAATCTTGCATGAGAGTTCGTGAATTCCCAGAGCCAAGGATTTAACATCAGTTACTTAATGCCACATACAGAGGAAAGTCTCTTCACTTATTTATTTATTTTGGGGGAAGTAGGAGGGGGTGAGGGGCTCCTTCAGAAAACCTGCGGGCAGGAGGCCCCACATGATGGGAGGAGAGGGGGTTATTTCACTTGCAGGCGTCCTGGTAGCTATTCTACCTCCTTGAAACATTTTCCTGACAATCTTCAAAAGCAAAGTCCCAATTTGCATTTTTAATACTGAAATGTAATACGCTGTTACTGGGAGACACCCCTGAGTGTTATTACTTATCACTGGGCCATTATAAACAATCATGAAAGATTACAGTTGATCTGCCCAGCCAGATGCATTCTTGAAAACCCAGAAAGAGGGTTAAATGAGAACCAACATATGTAAAAGATTCACAATGTTATATTTCAAATAAGAAACATGTCAGGAGTGGAAAAAGGAAAAAAAAAAGCCAAAGAGCATAGTGGTTAAAGAAAAACTGAAAGAAAAACACATAATTGCTTTTAGTCTGTCATTTCCCCCCACAGAGTAGTAAATAAGAGCTTTGATACATAAAAGCCGTTATCAAACAGTAACAAATTAGTTCTTCACCATCTGTGATCCACGCAAGGGGGGTGACAGTTATAGGCAAGATTTTAAAATATGAAATCAACTATTTATGAACTGGTTTCAGAGTCTTGCTGTCTACTTTGCCTCTTAAAACGTGGCCACAAGAAAGAGATGAGGTTTTCAAAGCTAACAAAAAACAGCAGTTGTGGTTCCACTCTTTAAATGACGCTAATTGCTGGCTGACATTTGTAAACAAGATGTTTCCTTTCCTACCCCTGCCTACTACAGCTCAGCATCACTTTCAAGAACAATATCTCATTTGAAAAAAAAAGAAAATCATTACTCTGACCTTACCATATCTTATTACTTTGAGCCCCTTTGTGTTACATGATTGGCCCAGTACTTCATGCTGGATCCACTGCTTCAGAAATATTGCTACTTAGATCAGATTTCCTTCCTTCCTTCCTTCCTTCCTTCCTTCCTTCCTTCCTTCCTTCCTTCCTTCCTTCCTTCCTTCCTTCCTTCCTTCCTTCCTTCCTTCCTTCCTTCCTTCCTTCCTTCCTTCCTTCCTTCCTTCCTTCCTTCCTTCCTTCCTTCCTTCCTTCCTTTCTCTTTCTCTCTTTCTTTCTCTCTTTCTTTCTCTTTCTCTCTTTCTTTCTCTCCTTCTTTCTCTTTCTCTCTCTCTTTCTCTCTCTTTCTTCCTCTTTCTTCCTCTCTTCCTCTCTTTCTTTCTCTCTTTCTTTCTTTCTTCCTTCCTCTCTTCCTCTCTTTCTTTCTTTGTCTCTTTCTCTCTATCTCTTTCTTCCTCTCTTTCTTTCTTTCTCTTTCTTCTCTCTTTCTCTCTTTCTTTGTCTCTTTGTCTCTTTCTCTCTTCCTCTCTCTTCCCCTTTTCCTCTCTTTCTTTCTCTTTTTCTCTCTGTCTCTTTCACTCTTTCTCTCTTGCTTTCTCTCTTTCTTCCTCTCTTTCTTCCTTTCTTTTCCTTCCTTCCTTCCTTCCTTCCTTCCTTCCTTCCTTCCTTCCTTCCTTCCTTCCTTCCTTCCTTCCTTCCTTCCTCCCTTCTCTCACACACATTTTTGAACTTTCTTGCTTTTGCGTTGCTTTATTTTGTCTCCCTTTTATATCTCTCCTTTCTTCTTTCTTTCTCTTTTGTTTTTGTTTTTTTTTTTTTGTCCTGCAAAAGCACCTCCTTTTGGAACTCTGTAGGTGAACAGATATTTTGTATCCTGATTTTAACAAGAGAAGTACTGATATCTTCATGATGTGCAAATTACTATACATTAACTGACAAGTAACCCCAAGTTAATTTAGACGGAAAAAACAACTCAAAACCACTCATTCATTCCTGATTCAGCTAGTATTTCTTCTTCTGCT
Source organism: Trogon surrucura (assembly GCA_020746105.1). NCBI lineage: Eukaryota > Metazoa > Chordata > Aves > Trogoniformes > Trogonidae > Trogon > Trogon surrucura. The sequence goes on along the minus strand of CM036618.1, from coordinate 18,777,364 downwards.
TCAGTCCTCTGTGCAGAAGGGGTGGTTTTCAGGAGTGAAAGCAATTAAATCTCAGAGAGATGGTGGTAATTTGTTTCTGCTTGGGAAGTGAGCACATTTGAAAAATGAGTTTGAATTGATCTAGGGGTTTTTCCATCTCCTCAGTGGAAGAAACAAAACAGAATTAAAAGCCTGAAATGTTAGGAGACTCCATTACTTAGAAACTGCTGAGAATGATTATTATTATTTTTTGAAAACATTGTTTTTTCTTGCAGTTTGGGGCAATATGAAAAGAAAGAAAAATTGCATTAACATGCTGTGGATTGCTGTATTTCATGGGACAATCCAATGCCTTTGCAATGTCTCATTTTTACTTTCAGTGAAATACAATGGACATTTCAGCAGGAATACAAAAGCGAAAAACGATTGACCATTTATTCCCACAATCCCACATCCATTGACTACAGCGCCAAGAGCTCTTTCATTTAGATTAAGAGGCTTTGACTGACAACAGTGTATTTCTCTGCTGTCATCAATTTCTTCCAAGACAATAAAATATGTTCATGTGGCAAATCAAAAAGACTATACAAAGAGACAAATGTAGATGCATCTGCTTAGGTCCTTGAACAGTGGAAGAAGTACACACAGGCTTGGTTGCCCTAGGGTAATCTGGTAATTGAATTATGTGAATTATACAAAGTAAGCTGAATTTCTCACTAAAATTTCAGCATCTGCAGAGGCATTTATCTGGCCAAATGTAAGCATCTATAATGTACAATATGCATAAGAGCCAGTTGTCTAAACCCAGTGGAAGCAGGTTTATCACATGGTACAGCAACTTAACACATTATATCACTGAATCTGTGACTGAGAAATAGACAGACATACAGCAAGTCAGTGAAAAGAGAAAGATGCTTCTGCCATTTTTCACCTCAAACAGAATGAGGTAGTAAATAGAGTAGGCAAATTGTCCTTTGTTCTCTCATTAGAAGGGGAATCTGAGATCAGTCCTTGAATGCAGAAGTGGACATCCAACATTCACTGAAATGAATCCTATCTGTACATTCTATAAGCAATGCTAGGCGGAATCTAACTGACCTCAGTCTATAGCAGTAGTGGCCAGGAATTTTCATTTCCAGAATTTTTAAAAGTAAAAAATGGAAGAATTCCTTTCATTAATTGCACAATCACTTTGCTGGGTTCTGAAAAAGGTTCATCCCATATTGCTATGTTCAAAGGCCTGGTAGCACGAGTGGTACAGAAAAATCAGTATTAAAATGTAACCCTTTCGACTCCATTCTGATAATTTAAATAATTTTAGATGGCATCATTTTGCTATCATACATAATCCATCTAAGAGATCGCTATATTTTTGAGATGACAATATTTTGCCATCAAGGTGTAATTTAAATTCACTGCATACCTTGTTAGGATACTCATGACTCAGAAATGAAAAGGCTGGGTAGGCTGCAATCTCAGCTGGAAGCAATTTGTACAGGCTACTTCAGTCCTCCTGGTATTTATAATGATGCTTCTGAAAAGGATGTAGCGTGCCTTATTCTTGCCTCCTTTAAAAAAAAAAAAAATCAGATTTTCAACTTTTCATACACTTCCAAGAGCTATCCGAGATTCTCCAGCAATTCAAATCCATCTCACTGATTCCTCCAGTACCATTCATTCCCCATTTCTACAATACATGACTGTGGCTCTACTGAGGCAGTAATGATTTTTGCTGGCTTCCAGCTGTTCTTGTTTGGTCTCAGGTGGCCTGGCTACCAGCCTGGACAGCAGTTTTCTACGTCTGTCATAACATTTCTGTTTCTTTTGCCTTTCGGCTGGATTTGGAAATTTGGTATTTGCTCAAGTTTGACTCTTGTGAAAAGAACAGCCAATTAACATCTGTTCAGAAGTAGGCAATCTTAGTTCACTTCTTGTATTTGGCAATGTAAAGGAGAAATTTTCATTTCTGGAATATATAACTGAATAATAGCATCCAGTAGGATAAAGCCAGCAAAAAGCTTAAACCAGTGCCTAACATAAGCACAAGAAGAGCTGCAGTACCTTCAACACTTTCAGTTATTTTCCTGCTTTAAATTCCCCTTGCTTTTCAAAAAGCTGATACGTGTGGCTTCCCATGCAGAGCAGTTTTCATCGTTTCATTATAACTAAAGCTTCTTTAGCAAAAGATATAGCAGTAGTTAGGCACTTTGCTACTGGTCATGGTGTCTCAATAGTTTTAAAAGGTTTTGAGAAATAAAAACAGACCAGAGTTTCTCCATTGGGTCTTGCAGCCCATTTTCAATACAGTGATCTATACTGTATGTCTTGCATATTGCACTTTCATGTAAATAATTGCCATTCTAAATCTAAGTAGTAGCTTTGAATTTGTACACAGAAATTTTTGTAAGTTACTGAATGAAAGAAACCCTTTTCAGAAATATTCATTCTGTCACTAATTTTTGGAGGCTTTTTTTCCTTTCAGAAGGAAATATACATCTTTTTTGAGAATCTGTTTTGACCAGAACAAAACAAAGAAATCAAGTGTATTCAGAAGTTCTTTGTCCTTAGCAGATCATAAGTTAAGCCTCTTCGGGTATTCAAAGTATTCACCTTTGTTTCTTCTTCATGAACATGAGATCTTTGGAAGAAAACAGAAATATTAATATGGATTTCCTTGAGGGAACTTAAGACAAGCCACAGCCTCTTTCATCTGGCAACTGTGAAGCTGATATACCTGGAAAGCTCTAGAAACCACTTACATAGCTGTTCCATACAGAGGGACAGGACATAAAACTTTTCAAGAGCACAAATGGGTGCTTGATCAAGCACTTTAAGATTTAATCAGGGTGCCAAGCTGAAGCAGGATCATTACTGATGAGAACATATTGAAATTCCTTAATTAATCTGTTATCTGAACCACATGCAGATTGTTATCTGTGAATACGTGATCAGATACAATAACTAAATATATCTTCAAAGAAGCAAAGAATGTCCTGAAAAGTTTGGAAGTAAACAATCACAATAAGTAATAAGTAATCACAATATTCTTACGTCAGTGCCAGTGATGGTTCACAAAATTATTGCTGATGTAGCCCAGACTGTATTTAGCTTTCATCGCTGCAAGAGCACACAATCAAACTGGTTCAATCTGGTGTCCACAAGGACGCCCAGGTACGTTTCTGTATAACTCTTGAACAGTGAGTCAGTCAGTCTCCGGATTGTACTGGTGCACAAGGTTAGGGTTTTTCCAAATGCAGGACTTGACACTTTTTTCTGTTGAACTTTGTGAAGTTCCTGTTCTTTGAGCCTGCTGGGGCCCCACTGTATGACAGTCCTGTCCTCCAGTTTATCTGTCTCACTCCTCTAGCCTGGTGTTGCCCTCAGACATGACATCTGTATGAAGACTGTATGCAAAGACTGTATGCAAAGACTGTATGCAAAGTAACATTAGCCAGCTCCCTCAGCACTCTTAGATGCACCCTGTGAGGTCCTCTGGACTTGTATATGTGTATGTTCAGCTCACCTAAGGAGTCCCTAAGGTGTTCGTCTTCAAAGCTTCACTGTGTTCGTTCCATCCACAAATTTTCTTACTGGGCATGCAGATCTATTACTGGGCATGCACACCTAAGAGGCCTTTTCTGTAAAGTCTCTGAGTACCTCAGCCATTTCCCTGCCCTCTAGGTTGCCTGCACTCTTCATTAGCAGCTCTAGTGTTTCCTTCACTGATATGGAGCCCTACAGAAACCATTCATACTGACCTTCATGTTCTTCACTGATTTCCACTCTAGCCATGTCTGAGTTTTTTAACTCTATCCCAGGGTGTTTGAGTGATGCAGTATTCCTTCTTGGCTGCCTGTCCCTGCTTTCACTTTCCACCTCTTAATTTCTGCTTCAGTTTAATTCTCCATTCAGTCAAGCTGGTCTGCTATCTTAGAGTGTATTGGTTTTGTGTTTTAAGGAAGTTACATATAGGACAGAAAGCTTTAAACAGTTCCTTTGCACATGAAGGCAGTCTCACATAGGATCCCACTGATCTTCAAAGAACTGTTATTTCATATTATAACTTAATTTCTTAGATATGTGAGATTTAGCAGTTTGGTAGCCAAAATTTCTTGAGCCAGTTATCTTACAGCCTGTTCTATCTGGCATGTTTTCAGGGTAAATAAATGAGCTGCACAGACATCCCAATCAGAAATTGGTTTTTCCTTAGTCTTCTCCATTATCCAGAGTACGTTCTCAGTGACTCATTATTGCTTTAATATTCTGACAATTTTGAAGCTTTCCTATGTGAATTTTGTATTTGTCATTCTAACATTAAAAAATTAGAGAACTCTTTTCTACGCTGCCAACAAAATCTGCATGTATTTATTAATTCCTTATCATTGAGCATTCCATGCGGCAATTGAAAATTTTCTGTTTCAGTATTAGAAGTTGAATTCCATGTGAAAGCAAAGGCAAAATATTTTAAAAAAAAAAACAACTTCAGCTGCCTTATGATCTGTTTGGACATGTAAGGTTTGCTTCTTCAATATATACAGATAGAAATTAACCATATATGGTCATCAGGACCTTCTTTCTGGCCTTTCTTTTCAGCTAGTTAAGTGCCATCTTTCTCTAACTGTCTCTAAAGCCTCTTCCAAAGACCTGACCCAATCAGATGGTGAACTTTGAATTTGGGTCATATCTCAAAGTCACCAAATATTCCCTTTCTCACAGAATCACAGAGTGTCAGGGGTTGGAAGGGACCTCAAAAGATCATCTAGTCCAACTCCTGCCGTCAGAGCAGGATCACCTACAGCAGGTCACACAGGAACATGTCCAGGTGGGTTTTTAATGTCTCCAAAGAAGGAAACTCCACAACTTCTCTGGGCAGCCTGTGCCAGTGTTCTATCACTCTCACAGTCAAAAAGCTTCTTCTAATGTTTCTGTAGAACCTCCTATGCTCCAGCTTGCACCTGTTCCCCTTTGTCCTATCTCTGGACATCACTGAGAAGAACCTGGCTCCATCCTCCTGACACTCACTCTTGACATATTTATAAACATTAATCAGGTCACCCCTCAGTCTCCTCCAGTCTGAAGAGTCACAGCTCCTTCAGCCTTTCCTCATAAGGAAGATGTTCCACTTCCTTCATCATCTCTGTGGCTCTATGTTGGACTCTCTCAAGCAGCTCCCTGTCCTTCTTGAACTGAGAGACCCAGAATTGGACACAATATTCTAGATATGGCCTCACCAAGGCAGAGTAGAGGAGGAGGAGAACCTCTCTCGACCCCTTCTAATACACCCCAGGATGCCATTGGCCTTCTTGGTCACGAGTGCACATTGCTGGCTCATGATCATCCTACTGTCCACCAGGACCCCCAGGTTCCTTTCTCCTACACTGCTCTCCAACAGATCAGTCCTCAACCTATACTGGTTGTTCTTTCCCAGGTGCAAGACTCTACACTTGCCCTTGTTGTATTTAATAAAATTTCTCCCTGCCCAACTCTACAGACTGTCCTGCCCAACTCTACAGACTGTGTAGGTCTTGCCTATAGAATCAAAGAATTATAGAATGATTTGGGTTGGAAATGACCTCTAAAGGTCATCTAGACCAACCCCCGTGCAGTGAGCAGGGACATCTTTAGATCAGGTTGCTCAGAGCCCCAGCAATCTGACTTTGAATGCCTCCAGGGATGGGGCTTCCACCACTTCTCTGGGCAACCTGTTCCAGTGTTTCACCACTCTCATTGTAAAAACCTTCTTCCTTATATCTAGTCTAAATCTAACCTCTTTTAGTTTAAAACCATTGTCCCTTGTCCTTTCACAACAGGCCTTGCTAAAAAGAGGTTCCCTTTAAGGCTGAAATAAGGTCTTCCCAGAGCCTTCTATTCTCCAGGCTGAACAAACTCAGCTCTCTCAGCCATTCTTTGTGGGAGAGGTGCTCCAGCCCTCTGATCATTTTTGTGGCCTCCTCTGGACCCGCTCCAACAAGTCCATGTCCTCTTGTGTTGAGCACTTCAGAGGTGGACACAGGACTCCACTTGAGGTCTTGCCAGAGCAGAGGGACAAAATCACCTCTCTTGATCTGGTTCAAAAGTAATATTTTTGTGTATATTTTTGCCAAAACACCTGTTTAGCCAAGTTATGCCTTATTTTGGCTACTCCTTAGATGATAAACACTAACACTCCCAAATCAAAATACTAAAACCATGATAAGAATTTAAGAAACTTGCATTGAGTGTGACCTTGAGCTCCATAAACATGCTGAGCCATGCAGGTCATTTTCAAGTAAATATCTAAAGGCGATACTTGCATTTATTGCATCGTATTTTTAGCAATGCTTACCATTCTTTGCTTAGGAAATGATGCAAATGCTATAAGAAAAAAAATGCCATAGTGTGATAAACAGCCAACGTTTATGATCTTTTCCTTCCTCGAAAAAGTTGTTACTTTCTTAGAAAAAAACACACAATAATGATCCAAGATAGTGTAATCTTGTTATACCAAAAATGTTGAATGCTTAAGCATATTTTAAGTGCCCCATCTATTTATAGATGTTTGTGTATACATGTCAACACTTTTTTCCAGTATTCTTACAATTTTACTTCTTATAAGGTTGCAGTATGCAGTCTATAGTTTCTGTAAATCAGTGCAAATTGTGCTTTACACAAGAAATGTTTAATAATTGTGCCGCTGAACCTGTCTAATTCAACAGTTATTATAACAAAGTTTTATTAATTGCATGGTACCAATACAGAATTTTCCCAGAACTATATCTCTTTATTACCTGTAAGGGGGTAAATTCTAAAGCTTTTGCATTTGGGTTCAGTTCAGAAGAGCACCAGTCAGCTTGGATGCCTACCTGAATGCTCTCGCATTTGAAAATTTAACTGGAAATCCTAAAATAATCTAAATACATACTGCTCTAAATTAAGCCTGAAATATCTTAAGCACTGTCTTTGCTGTGATATTTTGGTACTCAGGTTTCTAGTCTCAGACGGAAACCAGAAATGCAGAAGCTTGTAAAAACTAGAATGGAAAAAAATGTTAACTAAACATTTCAGAATACTCAACAATGTATGGCTGTTTGGAGGTCCGAGGTAGATAGTTTACAGTATTAGCCATTTGTCTTCAAAAGAAGTATTCATAACTCATCTATTTCAGAGGCTTATCATCCTCTGTGCAGTGTATTAAATATATATGTAAATAATTGAAAGTTATATGCAAGAGTGGGGTCCATTATGTCTACATTATATTTATTTTTATTTTTTCTCCCAGCCAATATTATATTTACTACATGAAATCACATGGGTCACCATAAGAGTAGTATACTGATAACAACCACAGTTACTGTTAGAAAGAAGACAGAAGTGTGGTGAGAGATCAATCTGCCTCTAGAAAGGTTTCTAGCAGCCCAGATTTGAACTCGTTGTACGAAGGCAAACTAGCACAGATTTTGAGTCTGTTCCTTGTCTGTATTTGGTGGACAACTAGTCTGAATTCCTAGTTCTACCAGACTAGCTAAGCAGCACTTGTCATAGATGTGAAGAAAGTGTTAACCAAATAGCTGAAGAAAATAGCAAGTGTAAGACTTAGTGAAGCATTGCTGTCTGTTCATAATGAGTTTAGAATGAAGTCTACCCAGAAGCATACATAGTAGGGAATGTCATGGCTCTGGACAAAAAAATTACCCTGGTCTCCCAATAGCATACACCCATACATATATAAAGCACATGCTTAAGACATTAACATTTCTAATATTAGGAAAAATAAGACCAAATCAGATTTTTTTAAGGTGAAAAGTTGTAAGTATTATGAAGAACTTTTACTGCAGAACAAAAGAAGCAACAAATAAACTGTAATTAAAGCATATATTAGCCAACATGGCAAGCACAGTGTTTGTGTCCTCTGATATTTTGTGAAGTTTAAGACTGCTCTACCTACAGTTATGTTGTCATTTATCATGCATTATCATTGTGAAAACAGGACTTTTGACATACTAACAGATTAACTACTGACTTAGTTAAAGGATATATTCATAATGTCTGTATTGAAATGAAATAAACATTGAAAAATTATAACCCATTCATGACTTTATTGCCAAATGACCCTGGGAAGAAGTCCAAAATTAAAAGCCTGGTAGCTTCAATACATTCAGCTTCCCCAGTTAAAACAAGAAAAAAAGTTTATATGTCTAATGTCAGCTGATAATAAGTTCAATATTTAGGTCCTTGCAGAGTTTTTGTCACATCAAGGTCCCCTTGGAGCAAATTCAACTCTTTCTTTTAATAGATTACTTATTATTTCTCCTTTCAAATGAGTTACCCAAATGCTCAGTTCTTCACATATTCTGTCTGTGGTGTAGTGTAGCACAGGCCCACTACAAGCTAGTGCAATAGGAAGCATGCTCAAAAAGCATGGTCAGCTTGTTCTAGGAAGAGAAGCAGAGACTCTTCTCAATCTTCTGCAGATTGGTCTTAACCAGTCGAGCTGCTCAAGGACAAAGCATAAAAAAGCCATCCTGTCTCTTCCCTGACTAGCCTAGTATTAGAGAGGCTCAGGAGCAGGTGAAAATACCTGAAGGGATCCTACAGGAAGGCTGGGGAGGGACTTTTTACAAGAGCTTCCACTGATAGTACAAGGGGAAATGGGTTTAAGTTGAAGGAGAATAGATTTAGGTTGGATCTTAGGAAGAAATTCTTCAGTACAAGGATGGCAAGACTTTGGAATAAATTGCCCAGAGACGTGGCTGCCCCCTCCCTGGAGGTGTTCAAGGCCAAGTTGGGCAGAACCTTGAGTAGCCTGATCTAGTTGAGAGGCGTCCCTGCCCATGACAGGGAGGTTGGATTAGATGATCTCTAAGGTCCCTTCCAGCCTAGGCCATTCTATGATTCTATGAAACCCTGGAGAACATGACAGGTCAGGGGATCAAGAATAGTGGTTTACTTGAACACCTCAAAACTGAGTGATGGAAACAAAGAATGGTGCCCTATAGATAGCATGAGGGAACAAGGAATCGGAAAAGAAAGTTTTTCTTGTAAAGTGCTCTTTTTCTGAAAAGTTGCTGGCCAATCAAGGTCACATTGATGCCCCCCAGCCTATTGCTCAGTTGAGGAGGCACAGGAATATAGGGAGAGCAAAGTATTAACAGTGGCTTGATGGCACAGCTGTCCTGTGTGCATTCACGGTGTGCAATAAAAGACATTCAGGTTCCACTGTGATGGATCAAGATGAGCAAGACTCCCACCATAAATATGGACATGGCTTCCCAGGCTGCACGGCTGATCTTACCAAGGCTTGCTTTCCAGCCCTACCTGCCTGTTCTCTGTGGAGGTGCTCTAGTCAGACCTCTCTTTCCTCTTTTTCAGCTACACTCCAGCGATAAGAGGAAACAGGCACAAACTGAAACACAAGAGGTGCTGTCTGAACATGAGGAAGCACTTTTTATTGTGACGGCGACTGAGCACTGGAACAGGTTGTCCAGAGAGGTTGTGGAATCTCCACCCCTGGAGATATTAAAAAATTGTATGGACATAGTCCTGGGCAATATGCTCTAGGACCAGTTGACCTCTAGATATCTCTTCCAACCTCAGACATTCTGTGATTTTGTGACTCTGTGTGTGACATGATCCTTCCTTGGGGCTCCTTCCAACAGAGTGTGGATATGGGCTTCACATATACCAGACCCAAGAGTTAGGAAGTCCTGTGAAGTCGTTTGCATCCAGACCTTCAGGTCTTCTCCCTGAGACAGCTGAAGCCCATTTCTGTCACTAACAAAACTCTACTGAGGATTTTACTCTCTACTTTCTTTGAAGCAAGGTCGAGTTTTAGGGTGGTCGGTGTTGTGAGACTTAAAGAGTAACTAAGAAACTGTACTTTAGCTTAGCAAGGATAAACTTTGAAGTTAATATTGAGTTCAACTCAACAATCATTGCGCTTAAGTTTTTCCATGTCCTTCTTACTCTAAAAGGAATAAGAACAGTTTTGAAAGAAACAACTTCATTGTTCTCCAGTTGGCTTGCAATCCAAATTCTTGTCATCAAAAGATTTTTTTACATATACGAGAGAGACTACATTATATTGATTCTCACTTGCTGTTGCAAGAATACTTTCTAAACCAGGAAATTTTCCCTGTATTCAGCAATTCCACCTCCTTCTCTTCTACATTTGTATGGCCTTCTGTCATGTACGACAGCTCCCTCTTTTAAAAGGTAAACTAAAAGATTTCTTCTCTTGCTCATTTTGAGTTCCTCCTCTTCCTGTACATCTGCTGTTTTTCAAGTGTCCAAAACAAAACAATTTAAAGTACAAGTACTATCTTTTTTTTTTTTTTAAGAATCTAAGAGACATTCATATCTAATTCATTTCTGGATGAAGTCTAGAAACCATGAGGAGCTCATTGTGTTCAATCAGTAGAAAATGAATAACTTGTAGAATTTCAAATATAAAATTCCATTAAGAGTTCAAGTGTCAACATTGCTGTAACATATGTCCTGTATTACTGGCTTGTGTTTTACATCTATTGCAGGGTTTAGATTTTTTTTTTAATTGTTGCAATTTTGTACAAACATAGCAAAATCTGTGGATTATGTAAATTGGGATGTTTTGTATTTAGTCACTGAGGAAAGTCAAAATTGAACTAGATAATTATGTCCAGATCTTTTTTCTTTATTTTCATGATCATACTTCATGCAGCATATTTACTACCTTTTTCAACGCAGAACCTTGAGTGAACATATGTTAGATGGTAATTCATTTCTAAAACGAATATAACTTTGTAATAATTGACATGCTATTTCAGCAAAGAATTTCTAACACATGTAACATTCTTCCACTAGAATATATACTGTAAAATGAGTCAAATATGAGAAAAAAACACCAAGTATATACCTCTCTTCAGGTACTGTTATCAGTGAAACTAAAAATGCAATTGGTTCATTTTGGCCTTCAAATTGCAAAAGTACCCTTTCAGTCTCTGGAACAGTATCCACATACATGTAAAAGTAAAAACAAGCCCTCTCTCATGATTTGTATTCTCATTTAATTTCATGAATTTTTAAATTATTTTTTAATAGTGTAGTGGTAGAAACAGTATATTCCAAAAATAAACCAAAGTTTTTGTCACCTGATTTACATTACAGTATGTGGATTATTTAGTTGGAGAGCAAGAACTCTAGATCAGGACCCTTTACCAATATAAATGCTACTGTTGCAAGGGGAGTCCTAAGGAAGAACTGTACACAGTAAGGTGTTGGGTTGATTGAAAAGTGATCAGTTTCAAATGTTTTTGATAGAACGTAGGACTTTGCAGTGGAAATGATGACCCCCAAAAATTCTGTTTTTTCAAAGAACTGTCAGCTGGTCTGCAGGTCAGAGCTGTTTGAGCAGCATGCACAGCATTCTGTAGATACTACATCTTGGCGGCAGAAATTTTTGTGATAGGATTTATTGTTCTTGAGCAATACATCCCACAATGGTCTTTGACACTGGAGTTTATTTAATAGGAACAGTCCCAGACTCATTCTTTCAGACTCTCCTATTTCATTGCTCACAGTGGATTCTTAGAAGTCCATTTTCTTACATGTGACTTTTTCATAAATATGAGACAGAAAGGTCTTATTTTATTCACCATCTGTTTATACTCCTTCAGTGTTCTTTCCCTACATTAATTTCCACATCTGGTTCCATACTGTCTATAGCAGGACAAAATTATGGCCACATCCACTATCTTCATGACCCCTTCTCCATTTCATGAATTTATCCACAGTAAAAATTGCCAGAGTAACAATGTAATCTGAAGTCTTTGGGGAAGCTTGTTCCGTTTGGGTGCTTTGACTTCAGGTCTCTTTCCATTTTTGCCAGGTGGAGCAAAAATTCAGAATATATGATTATTTTTAGGATTTATCATGCTAATGTTGTCTCTGTGTCCCACTTAAGTGTGGGGTGGGTGCCAAGTGCCATGTGCTGTCCATTGTGGTGGTAAGTTTAAATACACAGGGATTTACCCACAGAAATATGACTGAGTTCTCTGACTCATTTCGTGTAATTTCTGAGAATAAACAATTCTTACACAGCTATGATTTTCCACCCTTGTTAGCTGAGCCAGATTTGCAATGGTAGCCTAGAAACGAGCATGCCTACTATGCCATGACCATCAAGTTAGAAAGTCACTGTGTCCCTCTCCCACAGTTCATTATAATTGTTTTGGCTTCTTTTGACTTTGATCAAATGAGAACATTAAATATTGTGCAATTTGACTGCTCATGGCTATTCTTTTCAAAACTCTCAGTTTTTTTCACGTTTTTATTCTAATCCTCTTTCCCTAAAAGCTAAATAGTGATAGTTCCCTCCCAGTAACCTGTGTGCTTGTGTGGCTCACCCACATGGTACTCGTACTGCCTGTGAAAAAATGCACATACGTATGAAGCTGAGGTTAGAATATCAGGACAAAGTCTTTTATGGAATAAATTGACTAAAGGCAGTCGGCTGCATTAGCAGAACACCTGACCGTATTCTCTGTCCCTTCACTTTGTGTCTTCTGAAAGCTCTCCAAGCCTTTGAGAGCTGTAGACATATTACCTGAGCTCCCACTTTGAAGACAGATCACGGAGGTTCCCATCTCATAACTGAGCAGCTCCATCACGAAGTGGTTACTCCTGAGGTTTAAACTTCTAATTTTTGGAATTTCATATCACTCCTACTTCTATAGGATAATTTTAACTAATTTTTTTTAAAAAAAAATTATTTTTATTAAGGAAGTCACAAGGCAAACAAGATAACTTTACATTGCTACTGAAACTGTGCAGTATATACTTCCTAGCAGGTCCTCGGTTTTAAATTTCTAAACTTCTCAGTTTTCTTATTAATGTCAACAGAGGTTGCCAGGCTTTTTTGCACCCTAGGTGCCAACCTTTCTAAAAAAACCCAGTTGTCCACAGATGTTGCAATGAAGGCTGCAAAGGCCCACGAGTACTTCAGAAAATTTAACCCCCTTTGAGTGTCAAGCACAAGAAATATGATCATGTCAGACCAAAAATTTGCTTTCAAACCATTGCAAAGTGTATTTTCTTCTCCCTGAGGTGATTCAGGGTGATGCTGCATGTATATACAATCTTCTAATACCTCTCTTTCATGTGCTCAGAAAACACAGCATGTTTCTCACTTTTCTGAGTTTATCAGAGGACAAAGAGGAGGAAAAGTAGAGTCAAAAATTGGCATTTTCAAAACAAAGGCAAATTCAGTGCTATTCGTAATGCCTAGGGAAGCAGGAAGGAGTTCATTCACTGAAAGGTAGAAGAACTGGTTTTGATCTTGGCAGGTTTTCATACTTGTCACTAGCAAAAACAATGGATAGAAGAAGAGAAACAGTGGACAGATGGTTCTACATCCACTGAGCACTCCTGGTCAAATACCACCGTTACTCACATTTTACCTGTAATGTTCTTAACACCACCTGCAGGGGATCAATGGATACAGATGACCAAGTTAAAAGATCGATTCCAATTACATTCCTCCTTGTTTCCCAGTGGAACCAATTTTTTTTTACCCTAGTCCAGCAATGTTTTCCACGAGAAGAAAGACAGGGAACTGCTGGAGAGAGTCCAGCACAGGGCAACTAGGATGATTAAGGGAGTGGAGCATCTCCCTTACGAGAAAAGGCTGAGGGAGCTGGGGCTCTTTAGTTTGGAGAAGAGGAGACTGAGGGGTGACCTCATTAATGTTTACAAATATATCAAGGGTGAGTGTCAGGAGGATGGAGCCAGGCTCTTCTCGGTGACAACCCATGATAGGACAAGGGGTAATGGGCTGAAACTGGAACATAAGAGGTTCCGCTTAAACTCGAGAAGAAACTTCTTCTCAGTGAGGGTGACGGAACACTGGAACAGGCTGCCCAGAGAGGCTGTGGAGTCTCCTTCTCTGGAGACATTCAAGACCTGCCTGGACACGTTCCTGTGTAGCATAATCTAGGCGTTCCTGCTCTGGCAGGGGGATTGGACTTGATGATCTTTTGAGCTCCCTTCCAATCCCTGACATTCTGTGATTCTGTGATACTAAAATTATCTTATGCAATGAGCACTTCTCAGTATTTCACAATAATTTTAGATCCTTATCACAAATAAGTTTTATGAACACAATCATATTCCTTCAGCTACTTATACACATTGTCATAAGTCAATTAAATTATATATGTATTATTTTAAGAAAATACTGAACTCTTCTTTAATTTCTGTATTTTTTGAGTGCCTCCTTCACACACGGAAGTGAAATTATTGTGGAAATTCATGGAAATAATGTGATGATATGATATATGATAAAAACATGCTCAAGTTATGTCTGGGTATTACATTTTTTTGCAAACTACACTCTTGTGTCATAATGGGAGCAAATTTCACCCTTTTTATACAGGAAAATATTGCATCCAAGAGCCATGATATATCATCTGCATTAAATTTTCTCTTTTATGGAGGATCCAACTAGCTTTGTTTTGTTGGTGTCTCCAAACCAATATGTTTGAAAGTAAAACTCAAATCTGATACGCGGGCCTTTTGTAGACTTGATAATTTTTGGCTCTCAACTTCAAAAACAACATCATTTTATTGGGAAAAGATGTATTTTGGGAGGTGGTACTTTTAAATGATATTGAGGCATTCTCAAATATACTTAACATTAGCTAAGTTTTTTTCCAGTTAAAGTCCAAAGATGTGTTAATACCATCTCCAATGTGCTGGATTGAGCCAACAAGCATCATTTTTCAAAATTTTGCACAGAGTTTATGAGAAAAAAGTATATCTGAAAAAAATGAAACAAATACTGCTTGCTTTGCCAACCGTTCTGCAGACTGAGAGTCAAGCAGGATTATTTCTGATTTTTGCCACAACACAATACCAAAATACTTTACAAGCCCTTTATGAACTCATTAATTTTACACAACTCCATTACATTGGAGAATATTGTACAACTCTTAGTGATGATAGAATGATGATGACAGCAACTAAAGCTTAGTTTCCCATTTTGTTGATGTGAAAAACAGTAGACTATCTAGCACACTCCTCCCCTTTAACAAAAGTGTGTTTGTTCTCATTCAAGCAGATTAGCTCCAAGTATACACAGAAGAGATGATGTTTACTGGTAAAAGTGGGATTGTATAAATTGGTCTATTATTTTTCTCTGTGAACAGAGAATTCCTCTTAGCACACTGTGGAATGAAACAGAGACACCAACATTTTGTGCTTATAAATATTTGCTCATTATTTTAAGAGCAACAGTAATATCCCATAACTCATTGTTAAGAGTGTGTTATAAGTGACATACTGTACCAATCCACAGAAGATATAATGTGTTACCTCCCTCTCACCAGCGGTGTGAGTGGTTAGCTCAAGCTGTACATACCTCCCCATGATAGAGCACTGGGGCTGTATCATGCAAATCTCTACCGGACTCTAGAAGTGGGCATCACATTAATATGTGATCCTCTCTCTACGTAAACATTATTTTGATGAGATAGTTCCTACTAGTTGGGACTGCTTTGTTTTGAGAAGGGTGATGAAAAGAAAATCCCATCATACATTTTTGAAGAAGCAATAATGAAGCGTTCTTTTATAATGCTTTTTATCCCAAAACATCCTGACTCATATACAAAGCCACACACACAAACTGCCCCACACATTACAGAAATTCAAGTACCTCAGTGTTGTTATGAGACAAAATTCCTGTCCTAGCAACCTCTTATGACTACACATTGTATCATGGTACAATTTCTAAACTTATTTTAGTCCCTTCCTCAAGGTAAACAGCAGTATTCAGAAAAATATATTAGTACCCTGTCTAGTTTTGAAATCCAAGGGGCTTAAGCACACACCTTTAAAGCACACACCTTTAATAAAAAGAGAAAAGAAAACCAAACCAAAAGAGTTTTTAAAGAGTTCAGAGCACTTTTCCTTGTGTGTCAAGAGATTGTTCTGTCCCTCGCATATGGTTCCTCCAGTGTTAGACAAAGGTACCCCTCTCAGCTGAAACCCATGGAGCTGAAGTATAGCTCTGATACCCTGATAATGCGAGATTTTATAGGTTCCAGGGATTTTTTTCCCCCTCCTCCCCCTCTGTGCGTGCAAGAGGTCCCTTGCTTCCTGTCTCCAGCTGATAGTGGTGGGATGGTGGAGGGTCAGGGAGAAGGGGAGGGGGCCGGTCCCTCGGTGGCTGGGGGCGAGCAGAGGGTGGGGGGCTGGCGGTGTCTGACAGCTGAAACAGATGATGCCGCACACCACCTATGTAAACAGAAATAGGCGCTGGGGCTGATGTAGCACAGAGATATGACCCTGCCCATAGAGTCGCTGAGTCTAGACTCCAGATGTGTTCTCACTGTTACCAGGCCAATTCAGATCCAACTGGTAAATATTTCTACCAGATGACAGTGGGCTCAGTTACAGAAATGAGGACAAAGGACAAAAATAGGGAGAAAATGAGTACTGGGCATTATTGCTGCTTAGAAAAATATTCTGCATAGTTTTAGAGATGTTAAGGGGCAATTATTTAAATAGATCATATACATTCTTCTATTTTCTTACCATGTTCAGCTGAAAAAGTTCCAAGGCAAACTGAAGGCTATTTAGGCAAATTAGTCACTTAAAATGAACTGAAACAGAGGTCTGTAAAGGATAAAATAAAATTTATACTAGGACTTTACCATATGGACATAAAGAAATGAGGAAAACCCATAGTGTTGATAACCTCAGGCTGGTAAATACCAGTTTATTGGGAAGTGAGTGTTATGTGATTTATTTACAGAAACGAGTGATTATAGAACAAGGACATTCTACAGAAACAAAATTCATTACAGAAACCCCTGTCTGCTGGTGTTTCATCCCCCCCAGATGCAGGATTGTGACTCCTAGTCCATGTGGTGTTCAGAACATCATAAAATGTGTCAATTAAGGAGCAACCGAGCACCACTGATGCAATTAAGGCTCTGACAGGTTTTGAGAGGTTACTGGTTTGCATCTGCCTCAGACAACTGGAACGAAGCAACAGAGTTCTGCAGTGGTCTGAGGCCTTTTCTTGTGTCTTTTTCGTCATATATGGTATCATGCCATGTAACTGCAGGCAAAAGATTTGTCTTTGGAGAGAGTTGCAGTTCTAGACAGTGCATGCTAAGGGACAGTAAGCACAGAAGAATATTATCTATATCCTTTATGAAGACATTTGTAACTTCCACAGGTATTGTAAGATCCTCTGCTTGAGTCCCGTCTTTGCAAGATGACTGCCAATAAGTCATTCCAGCAGGAGATATGTGAACAGAAGATACCTGACTTTAAATGGTCTTCTTTGCTGACTGGGAAATGTAGGACTCCTGCTTTTCACATTTTTTGTGATGAGCTTTCCTGAGATTAATTTTCTGGCTGATGAATAGAACAAAAATCACAGTACATAAATGTAGGTAAGATATGGAGTTTCAGTCGTAAAAGGAAATTCATAAACAAAGGTGAGTTTTTAAAATTTTCTTACACATAATGAGAAGTTTGTGAGAATGTTGTTATACTGTTTTGAAAACCATTTATTAAACTAAAGATGTTTCCTAGCATGTCTAATGCTGAATGTATTGATGCAAAATGTGTAATCTCAGTTTTGCAACACAGTATTTTTGAGAGTTTTTTCAATTGGTAGCCAAATAGTTACCTTTATAATACATACATATGGGTAAGAAAAGAGCATTCAGATCAGCAGAGACTGGAGCCATGCTATCCATAAAAGCAAAGTTAGAAATGGCTTAGCTATTAAAACGCTCACATTAAACAAGGAATTGCTTGGTTCCTCGCTTTGGACTCATAAACCAGCAGCAGGAGCTTTGAACTGAAGAAGAAAGGCTACCCTAATCTAAATGTTCCTTGAGATGACCTTTTAAATAGTTAACCTTCTAGTTATGTTGTAACTGCAACTTTTTCTGTGCACACCTGTGAAGCTATTACTTTGCGTTCAAGAGACAGAGTGGATTTACTTACTAATTGGCTCTCGTTGCACTATGTTCCTTTGCTTTTTCTTTTCCCTCTCATCTTCCCTTTGTGTTTGAGGAGCTCTAGCCAAATGTTAAATATTCCTGAGGAGAAGTTTGCAAGTGCTGGTACAAAATGGTTTGGCTGACTACTCGGAGAATATCGGTATATACTCTCTGGTGAGCAGTAGTGTACTGTGAAATTGCTGCATTTAATTGGGTTACAGCTGCTGGTCATTTTGTGCAGCTATACTGGGGGTTTACTAGCAGATTCTCTGACTTAATACATAGGAAAAGAAGGTACAAGTCTGAGAATATGTGAACCTAGATAGGCCCAAGACTGAGGCTCTGTCTTTGTACAAAACCACACTGCTTCGTTCTTCCAGAGGGAGCACATTTTCAGTATTTATTCACCTAATGGGTTGACCCAAGCTTCCCGACACCAAAATAAGCAACATTAAAAATACAGATAAATTACACATGTAAGACCTGAAGAGACTGAGGACACAGCAGAAGTTTTGATTTTGGTGGAGAGTAAAGAAGAGTACTGAGCAGACCCTACAAGAAAAAAAAAGCCAGCTTTTGGTTTCCTTCACCAGAGGATCCCATCTTCCATTGCTGTCTGTTCTCAGCAGGATCAGCATCTAAGAACTGACCCCATTCTCCACTCCTTTCTCGCCTGAGAGGGGCTTTTAAAGCAGTGGTTAGCTCTTTGATCTGCTGGCTTCCTGTTGTTATTCACCCCATGGTTATTCAGCAACTTCACCTCGCTGACCAGGTCAGCGACCATACTGATATCCCATAGTACTGTCTACAGAATATTAAAACTATAATAGGTTCTCATCTCCCAGATCCTGCATCTCAGAAAATCTGCTGACTTCCCAGCCTTCATCCTCATGAATCATACAAGAATCACTTGTTTTCAGCAGACTGGGAATAGGTGAGGACCTTCATGTCTGAAGAGTATCCAACTTTAAGGATGGAATGCCACATCTCATTTTTTCTCTATTAAGAGAAATGCTAAGTATTTTCAGCCTCAAGCCTAGTTATCCCAAAGGTGTAGATAAACCTTTTTTCTCTGGAAAAAAAATGCCTGGAAATTAAAGGAAGGCAGAAAAGAGAAACTTGAGAGCTAACTTAAAGCTAAGAAAAACATAGGGGAACAAACTGATATCTTTTGGTACCATGAATACCTCACCAAGAACATCCAAACTGATACAGACTACAAATATGATTACATCAAAAAGTGATTATAATTCAAGCAGATATTCACAAGCAACATTCTTTTGAGAAAATTTTAGCCTAGAATTTTGAGGAAGTAAATTTTATTTCAAGCTACTATTGATAACCAAGATGAATCAGTTTTTTGAAAATCATATCATAGAATCATAGAATCATAGAATCATAGAATGGTCTAGGCTGGAAGGGACCTTAGAGATCATTTAATCCAACCTCCCTGTCATGGGGAGGGTTGCCTCTCAACTAGATCAGGCAACCCGTCTGCCTGAAATACTCTCACTGGTTTTGCATGTAAATATTTGTTTGCCCATACAAATGCAATTTGTACAGAGATGCATGCATTCTATGTAAAGATACTATCTAGACTGTGTAAAAGAACTATTCCTTGTTATGATCTCTCCCATGTTTTCCCTTTCCCTCTCCCTCTCCCTCTCCCTCTCCCTCTCCCTCTCCCTCTTTTCCTTTTCCTTTTCCTTTTCCTTTTCCTTTTCCTTTTCCTTTTCCTTTTCCTTTTCCTTTTCCTTTTCCTTTTCCTTACCTTTCCCCTTTCCCCTTTTCTATTTCCCTTTTTCTTTATTTCTCTTTCTCTTTCTCTTTTTCTCTTTACCTTTTCCTGTTTCACTTCTCTTTAAACAGTCCCATAGGCACTTTTAGACCAGAATATCTTTAGACATCCAGTTCTGTCTTCATGTACAACATTTAGTTCAATATTCCTAGCACATGTGCATTTCTTAATTTTTATCCCAACTATTCTAAAAGATTTTCTCCTGATCTTTGGTCACTGATTGTCCATAGGATTGTCAGAAGACAATTCACAAAATAACAGTAATTTGAGTTTGGGGAAGGGATAAATAGATACATATATGTTTTCATCCAGACAAACAAATAAATGGGAAAAATTAATAAATTGATATTTATTTTAATTTAACTGATTTTTATTTGCAGATAAAAGCTGTTACAGTAGTACTGCATAAGATGACCCATGTATATTTTTTTGAAAGGGTTAGGACATCTTTTGATTCTTTTTAAAACAGTTGCATTTTCTACAGATTAAAAAAGTTGAGAACCACTGCTCCAGAAAATACCCACCAGACTGATGGGTACAATAGAAGGTAATTAATGGCTATATTCATTAGATAGTTAATATGCAAGGGAGAAAACCTAAATCAGGAAGCAAGTTAATTTGAAAAAAAAAAACCAACTCCGTACCTCTAACAGTGCAGAACTTCCAGGGGCAAAGTAAAGAAGCCATTGCACCATTGCAAGGACATATAAACTGGGCCCACTCTGGAAGTTTCTGGGCAGAAGACAGGAAGAGAGGGGAATTTAGTCATTCCTGGTGGGACCCAGGACGGAGCTTGAGCTCACTGGGGAACCAGCCAAATTCAAGACAAGCTGTCCTGGTTCAGAGAGAAAGACCTTTGTGATTCTAGTAAAAACTCATATAGGAAAAATATCCTGATCTACAAAAAGCCTCCAAGAAAACTCAAACGCAAACCTGAAGAACGATCCAGACCATGAAACTGTTGGCTAATAGTAGGGAAATGAGGATAGGAATTGTCTTTTTTGCTTTAATTTGGGGGGATTTTTTACTAAATCAATACAATTTTATCCTTTATTTTTCAGTTAAAGACAACAGCATTTAAAAAACAAAACACAGGTCTGCATGAGTAACTCTACACTTAGAACTTACACAGTGTCAGGAAATGTTCCCAAGGGCTGGCAGCTGATCACTTACACTGTTAAATTGTCAAAATGGTCCCACTACATTTCTAGCCCAGGCCAAGAAGGCCCAGCCCAGACCATTCCTGGACAGGGCACAGGAGTGAGCATTGGCCAGGGACCACTCCAGCAGGCAGTTGGGATGGGGCCATCCTGTTTGGAAGATAAAAGAGCTGAACAGTGTGATCATTTCATTCCAGTTTGCCTCAGTGCCAGAGAACCACACAATTAATTTGCTAGCATAGATATGGACTTGGTATGTGCATGTGCTGTGTTTATCATGAAGTCCTAAACAGGCAGATTATAAATTGGCAGTATCAGGCCATTCAGTAGGATTACAGAAACTATGTAAGATCTGCAAGAGGTAAGGTATTTTGTTTCAGGGCTAAAATAGCAGCATCACAAAGAGGAGGAGATCCTGTCTTTGCCTGTTTTACAGAATCACAGAATAGTTGAGACTGGAAGGCATCTTTGGAGACTGTCGAGTACAACCCTCATGCTCAAAGCAGAATCAAGTAGAGCAGTCTGCCCAGGACTGTGTCCAGTCATTTTGAGTAACTCCAAGGATGGAAGCTCTGCAACTTCTCTGGGTAACCTGTTCCACTGCTCAACCTCCCTTATAGTGAAGAAGTTTTTCTTATTTTTAAATTGGATTTCCTTTATTTCAGTTTGCACCTACTGCTCCTCATGACTTAACAGGACACCTCTGATAAGTGTCTGGCTCCAGGCTGATCAGTTACAGCTCTCTCAGCCTCTCTTCATACCTTAGATGCTCCAATTCCTTTATCCTGTTCATGATTCTTTACTGGACTCACTCAAGTATGTTTATGTCTCCTTTGTACTGAGAAGTCCGGCAATGGATCCAGTACTCCAGATGTGTCTCACCATGGCTGAGCAGAGGGGCAGGATCACCTCGCTCAACCTTTTGGCAAAACATCACAAGAGGAACAAAATTTTTTCAGAAGAATTATCTAGTGATTTCTATATCCTTCCACAGAATGATATCTAAGTTCAAAAATGCATTAACTTACTTCACAATGTGCTTCTAAATCAACTTTATGGCCTCTTGCGATTTTTTTTAAGTGGGAGTATTTCTGGACTTGCATCTAAGATTCCTCAGTAGATATACTAAAATCTCATAATAAGAAAAAAATATATTGAGAAAATTAAAATTACAGAGGAATACCTTTGCAGTATTGATTAAATTATGGTAGTAAAGTAGAAGGATGAAAAATTATCAATATTAAGAGTAGTTCCAGAGGAGAACTCAAGTAAATTGAAACCACAGCCTCACTTTTCTGTTGCAATAGTCTATACAAATCATGTAAATCAGTTATTAATGTTTATTACTTCACTGCCTGTAACTGTCTGGATCTATGCTAAGCTTGATTAGGGCTTGCATATTTAAAACATGGTTTAGACTGAATCAAGTGGTACATAGGCACGTTTTTAGCTCATCTTTTCAGTTACTGTTGACAAAGGCACTGCAGGATGTTCAGCATTTTGAAAGTATAAATATTTTTAAGCAAGTACATAGATTGCCTCTAGCAATGTTCAGAATCATTTAGAAATAATCTGAAGGCTGAAAATTTGGTTCACTGACAACATCCGCTTCCTCTCAACTTTTAATTTGGCACATTTCATTAATAATGTCAGGCTAATACATTACCACTGGCACATGGTAACTGGAGGATAATTATCTTTGGATGCTATGCTTGTAAGGCTCTGTCTTTACTATAGGGATCCCCCAGTGTGCCCTGCAGCCTTCATATCCTGATAGACCAGATTATAAAATCTGCTTGGATGTCACCATGATTCCTTTCCATCAGTTTTCATCTTTCCTAGAGCCCCAAGTGTGGATAGCAATGGTATACGGTGTGTGCACAGGTCTTGTCTTGTAGGAAGTCACAATGCAGATGGAACATGACTCCAGCGCCAGGAGCTTGGAACCACAAATATAATTCATTGTGTGTGACACAGGCAACACCAGATATTAACCTCTTGTCTGTTTGTCTAAATATTCTTTTTAGCAGTGCTGGAATACCCAGGGTTTCACTGACAGAGATAGAACTCCTTCCTGAATCTACTTTTGCATCACAAGCAGACTTCCAGAACAGAGGATGGGGAAGAAGGTAAGATGTTTAGGACTGCAGACACCACAGAGTGTGTCTCATGCTCCCACCCACATGGCGCAGGAGCGCACTCAGCGCAGGGCAATGCCTCAGATGCTTCGCTACATCTCCAGTAGTAAACAAAACAGGGCCAAAGATACCATGCCACATTTTAAAGTGCTGGCACATCCCTGGAATGATTTTGATCCATACCTGTTCTATCTGGCACCTCCTTTAGGCAATCCCCAACCGTGGTTTAGTGCCAGGGATCGTTGTCAGGAGACAGTGCAGCCAAGGCTACAGAGTTCAGCAACCCGGACACCAGCCCGTTTCCACGATGTCATACACCTACATAAAGGCAAGTTTACATAAAATGGCCCCTCCCAGAAGTTACTGTTGATAAGATATAAAATAGTGGGGAAGGGTTGTGAGGCACTTGCTATTAACTCTGTTTTTCTGTGGTTTTGGGCAGCGTTTAGCACAACTGGGACATAGTAATGATTTGAGGATAGCGGAGGCTACAGAAAAAGTAATGCATAAAGGTCAAGCCAAATTCTTTATTTAGTCCCCTCTTTTAATTGCAGTGTATTTCAGATGGCTAAGAGTTTGCAAGTTTGAAGCTTTTTTCACTGTGAAAGCCAAACTGACATTTGGGTGAATATAGGCACCATAGTTAATTATTTTATTGATTTTTACCAAGCAACCTTCCCTACTTTTCATACAAAATAAGACAATAATGAAGCTTGTTATTTATTTCATGTTACTTTTCGATTAACTGACATCTGCTAGGGTAAAATAAGAAACCTTTATAGCTTCTGCCTCTAAAGTCCTGCAAAACATAATAGCTATACTCTTTAGCAATTCTATTTTAAGTCATACTGATACATTTGTCTCTTTCAAGTGAGCATTTGTTCACAGGACCATTCTACAAAATAGCTGAAATCCTTCCAGGTAATATCTTTCTTTCTCTCATTTCCCCATTAACTTTTCTTTTGTATTTCTCAAAAGAACTCCGGTCATATGTCCTCATGAACAACTTCATTACATGGCAATTGCGACTCTGTACTAGCAGTCATCTTTGTACAAAGAAAAGTATAGTTCATTTGCACAAGGAAGGTCATGGAATTTTACTTAAAGATTAGCAGAGCGCACAACACGGAAATTGCAAGCCCAGTTATTTAGTAACTGGCCAGCCTGAGCAGGCTTGGCACCCAATGGAGATCTAACTATAATCTGAATATTTTATGTCTTGCACAATGGTCCTCGTGCCTTTGGTAATCATTACTGTATTGTAATCAAGAAAATTCAACAGAAACTGGACACTGTTGTTCTGGACCCCCTGCAAACATCCAGGCTCCTAAACAGCTAAATAGATGCAGAAGAAAGAAGAAAAAATTAGAGCAGCAGTAGTACCCATTCCAAAGGGATGTATTCCAAAGTGTGATCAGTTGTCAAGCTGGGGAGAGGTCTCCTGATCGCCTTTTCCTAGTGCAGTGCTACATCCAGTGTAGAGCCTGCCTTCTGAATACAATTTGGAAATGCTTTAAGCAGATTTCAGTGACATGAGGATGGCTCTAGCTCATTGTATTATCACTTCATTATATTATTGCATTGCAGCAGTATCTGGAGGACTCATTCACATACATAGGCACTGTAAAAACAGATCATTTTCTGCCCCACAAGTTTACAGTTAGCAGTGAATAATTGATATGAATTACTTAACATTCCAAATCATAGTTAGAAGAAGTGGAACTTCCTATTCTGGCAAAAAAAAAAAAAAGTAAAAAATTATAAAAGAAATCCATGATGTGTTCAGAGCTGTTTCAAAAAGAATGGGTTAATTTCCAGCCAAGTGTGATTAAAAGCCCTAAAATGTTGTGTCCATTTTATAAGGACAAGTTTGTTTGATCACATAAAAATTTTGATGATAAAAATAATTTCACTTTTAGACTAATAAAAACCTGAATCTGCAAAAGAATCCTCAATATAAGAAGAAGAAATGGCCTATCACTCTTTTCCCGTAAATCACCTATGATAGAGGTCAGATAAACAAAGTGTAGTTTGATGGAGAGCGACACTTTATTCTCTTTTATTGAAAATAACACATTTTTTCAGCTGAAGCACTAAAGCATTATCTTGCACATGATGTGCATTCATTGGAATCAGTTTATACAGACTCATCTATTAAAAACACATGTAAACCCAGGTCACACCCAGTGCGCCGTTGCATACAACCTGCCAACAGACTAACATCTGCTTTTGCAAGTTACATTCTGGTCAAGTTGTGTGCATATGTGTCATTGGTGAATCCACACTATTAGTTTTCTGATCTGTGTGTTGTTAAACACCCCAGAAGATGTTTTGGTTTGAAAATCACACTTGCAAAAATTATCATTTCCAGAAGCCCATAGGCAAAATCTCTGTTCCTCTATGTCTTTACAGACTGAACATTTCCTGTTACATTCAAGTAACACTGACTGCAGTAGGGTGTGGTATGCAATTAGGCACACGGCTTTGTTACAATAATTGTCTAATGTCCATCAAATAAAGAAGAAACCTAACTCATTCATTGAGGCCTGCTGGAACCAGTGGCACTTATATTAATGAATGCATTCATCAAAAAAAACCCTCAGAAATTTACTTCCTGGATTTTTTCTTTCTTGTTGTTTGGTTGGTTCAGTGTTCTTTTGCAATCTTCCTTTTCCAGTTTCTTGTAGTGATTGGAAGCATTGATTACTACGTAATAGTATCTGCTAAAAATCTGATATTTTTAAAAATATAAGCAGTCTCTAAATCCTTAAGGATTGTCTCAGGGATTTCTTCAAGACTTTCCTGCTTTATTTCATTTAACTGCTGCTTGGAATGGAGCTTCTTTGGAGCGGAGAACAAATTAATTCATGTAAGCCTATGCAGGACCTCCTACTTTTCTATGCTGACTACTAGCAGAGAGTAAGATCCGTATATATTACTTTTTCCTCCTATAAGTAGAATTGCTGTAGCCCTGCAGCCACAGTATATCAACTCAAATTCCTACATGGGCATCATGAGAAACTTGAGTTGCACCACTCAGGACACCAGTATAATCCCCCCACACACTTTTCCCATGATGCGAAGATACAAATAATTGAATAAGACTGTAAATTTTGAAGTCACAGGGATTAAAGAAAGGCAGGATACCAAAGGCATCTGAAGGACAAAAACATAGTATCATGGCCTTGTCTCTATAAAGGTCAGCAAGGTATCAGTTCACACTTTCCCTGAACTATCAAAGTTGTGTCGTGATGCAGGTAGTTACTACGGTATAAGTAGACACCAAAATACTATCAAAAACATGATGTTGCAACTGACATGGGTAGTTTTATAATTTTACACTGACTACAGTAGTCTTACAGGTTATCTATTAGTTGAAAGAGCACTGCAAGGGACCCCACTCGTACAACACCATTTTAAATATGTTGGGAAGTGGGTCTCCTATATGAGTGACCATATTTCTTTTATACCTCATAAAAAACTCTAATTTTCCTTGAAAGTCACTAAATGACGGGCACGTAGGTGATTAAGATCTATTTCTCCTTTTATTGATTAATAAGGGTTCTTGGGCACTTACTAAGGAAAAACTATCAGTGTTTTAAGAATGCAGATTAGGTGTGTGGGTTCAACCTTGAGCTAGTTTTCTCCTTATAACCATTCCATTCACCATTCCATTTTCAGCATTAACTTTAATGGCATTTCATTACAGTTTGCAGGAGCTTTAATGTTTTTTCCCTAAGTTTTCGCTGCAATCTTCTGCAATAATAATATTTTTGTAATAATACTAAAAGAAAGGGAACTAAGATGTAATGCCAGTGCAAAACAAGAAGCTATATTCCACTACACCCTCACAGGAATTGATAGCTACTTGTTGTTCTAAGGCATTCTTTCAATGTAATGGGAAGATGGAAAATGGAAGATAAATGGATAAAGTTAGATTATCAGAGGAAGAGACAATAATTAGAAATAGCTAAAAAGAGGATGACCTAAGTTGCCCTCTTTACAAAGGTGACAGGAAAAAACAGAAGGATAGAGGAAGAATTATAAAATGGTTGACAATTTTTATACAGACATCTTTGTCTCTGTCTACAGGATGTAATATAGGTGTAAATTTTTTTTTGTCCCCTTCAGTGAATATGCACTGCCCCAAGGAAAACCATGAAGCCTTTAGAACCCTTCAAACCAAAGTTCATCACGGAATCATAGAATCCTAGAATCAATCTAGAATCCTAGAATCATAGAATGGTTTGGGTTGGAAGGGACCTTAAAAGCTAGTTCCAACCCGCCTGCCATGGGCAGAGACACCTTCCACTAGACCAGGTTGCACAAAGCCTCATCGAGCCTGGCCTTGAACACTTCCAGGGAGGGGGCTTCCACAGCTTATCTGGGCAACTTGTTCCAGTGTCTCACCACCCTCACGGTAAAGAACTTCTTCATAATATCTAAGCTAAATCTACCTAAATTTAATATCCAATCTAAATTATATCCCTGTACTTTTACTAACCTTTTCTTCCTCAGCGTCTTCATGTGAGGAACACTTTAAAAAGTATTCTTTAGATAGGTGATGTCCATGCAAGGCATCTCTGGACCTCTCCATTCCATGAAGGTGTGATTTTTCAGCATTGTCTCAGCAGTTTATGTCTTCCAAATGTGCCTTGAGCAGAGGAGGGAAAAAGAGTATTTGATTGAACACTACTGGAAGAGAGAAGGCTAAAGGTCAAAACAGAAAGACAGAAGTATTTTTCTTGAGACCAATTTTTTTCCTTGAGGAACTCATTCCCAGGTTAGTACGATTTGCAATGACAGCCATGCTGCTACAGATGCTACTAAGACAAATCATTATGAAACATTTCTAGCCCTAACTTTTCTTATTTTTTAACAACAGATGTGACAGTCACTGTAGGAGTAACATTTTATCCCAGGTACATGTCTGTCTGTAGCAGAAAAATGCTACAATTCAGCTTGTAAAAAATATCACCCATTATAATTAGTGGATTTTGAAATTTTCATTTCAGATGTGATGTATAAAGATTAGACGCTATGCATCATGGTTCATAGAAACAATATTAAAAAAGGCAATTATTAGATCTGATTAAAAATTCACACATCTGGGACTATGGAAAAACACTTCAAGATAACTATCTGTACAAACTGGTATCAGACATAGTGGGAGTACAAGAAAGATAGGTGGATGCTATGTTTCTGGGAACATATATGCTGCTGACTGGTAAAATGGTAGATGTGTTTTCTCATATCTCTGTTTCTAGTTTTGAAGAAACAGCCGTCAGGTTCCGATATAGAGTGACACAAAAATGCAACTTGTGCAAATGTAAGATGTTGGTGCAATTGAGAAGACCTCACATATGTTGAATTGACTACAACGTGACATCAGCCACTCAGGGCATTTGGTTAATGCATTTAATTTAGCACCGTAATTGCTGTATCAGACCAAACAAATTTCCAGGCTATTTCTTATTCTGTGCTTAAGACTAGTTATTTTCCTTTCTTTTATCATCTACTATTTACTGGTTTTATTTCCTCTTTTGCTTACTTATCTCTTCATTATTTTAAGGAAGTTGTCTGTGACCCTGGTAAAGAAGTAGATCCAGATATAGTAAAGTGCTCATTCCTGACTGTAGAGTTTCTTACGCTGATGAGATTGACTGGATTGTGGTCTGAGTAATCCTGCGGCTTTCCCACCTAATTTGCTTCTCAATTTAACTTGCTGATTTGTTAGAATCAAATCAGCCAATATATGTTAGCCAAGCCAAAAGAAATGCTCCAAACTAACAACAATTTCTTTCATTAATATTTATCCCATGAAAACATTTGTCTGACATATTTATGAACACCTGAAAGTACTGAGTAGTTCTGCAAGTGCTTCGTAAGGAGGAGGAGTATGTCAAGTCACCTGTTTGAGCTCTCTGGCTGTTTTGCGTACTATCACTGTGAAAAACTATGGAAGTAAGCCATGGTATATCATAGTTTGAAGAAAGATGGAAAAATAGAGAGTTCCTACTCTAGAATTGACAACCCAAGGAAAAATAATATTAGTACCTGAATCAAAGTAAGAGAAAATAATGGGATAAAAAGAATTAGGATAGGAAGATAATCCTATGTATACTTAGACCCATAGAATCATACTTAGTGGGTTTCATATATCTAGGATGTCTGCACAAGAACTATCTGCTTGTTTCTCCTTAACATTGGTGTAGGAAGACACATGTAAACTTTAGGATGAGATAAATTCATGACTCCTGTCTGACTTGGCTACTGAGGGAGTCAGGACTAGCTCAGATGTAGCTATTATATAAGAGAAGCATCAACATTTGGGAAGGTGTATCCCATTCAAGCTGCCAGACTATTCCTATGGTTTCTGCAGGTGTCTCAGCAGAGGAAGGTTTTACACAGAATCACAGAATCACAGAATGTTAAAGGTTGGAAGGGACCTCAAAGATCATCTAGTCCAACCCCCCTGCCAGAGCAGGATCACCTACACTAGAGCGCACAGGAACGCGTCCAGGCGGGTTTTGAATGTCTCAAGAGATGGAGATTCCACAACCTCCCTAGGCAGCCTGTTCCAGTGCTCAGTCACCCTCACAGTGAAAAAGTTTTTCCTCATATTTTTCTGGAACCTCCTGTGTTCCAGCTTCCACCCATTGCCCCTTGTCCTGTCAGTGGACGCCGCTGAAAAGAGCCTGGCTCCATCCTCCTGACATTATTTTTTTTTTTTTTTTTTAGAGTAGCAAGTGGGACATGGCCTGTGCCAGAGGCCCCCCATCCCTGCACTGACTGGGCACGTTTCTGCTTAGCTTTCCCTTACGCAGTCGCTCCTGACGCCCGCAACCTCAAGCTACCATCCGCAGCAACTGGGGCTCTCCATGCACCACAGGTCTCCCATCCCTGCACTGACCGGGGCGGACCCTGCTTAGCTTCCCCTTTGGTACGCACTCATGGCACCCACTCCCACAAGCTACCCAGAGCTTTTGGAGACAGATAAGGAGATGGATGTGGATGGTTATGGTGTTTTTTTTCCTCCACGTACCAAGAAACCCTTAGGACAAAACAAAAAATTCAAACAAGGACATGACAGAAATTGACAATAAGTTCTAACTAAGGTCAGAAATGCATATTTCAACAGCAAATAAGAATGAAGTCAGGAAAACCTGTGAAAGGCTTTGAAGATCAAGATCATAGAGACATAGAATCATAGAATGATTTAGGTTGGAAGGGACCTCAAAGATCATCTAGTTCCACCCCCTTTGCCATGGCAGGAACATCTCCCACTAGATCAGGTCACTAAATGCCCCATCCAGCCTGGCCTTGAACACCTCCAGGGATGGAGCATCCATAACCTCCCTGGGCAAGTTGTTCCAGTGCCTCACCACTCTCAGGGTAAAGAGCTTCTTCCTCATACCTAGTCTAAACCTACGCTCTTCCAGCTTCCATCCATTACCCCTCATCCTATCACTACAGGTCCTTGTAAAAAGTCCCTCCCCAGCCTTCTTGTAGGCCCCCTTCAGGTACTGGAAGACCACTATAAGGTCTACCTGGGGCCTTCTCTTTTCCAGGCTGAACAAGCCTAACTCTCTCAGCCTGTCCTCATAGGAGAGGACAGGTAGCCCTCCTCTGGACTGCTCCAAAAGCCCAATGTCTTTCTTGTGTTGGGGGATCCAGAGCTGGACACGGTATTCCAGGTGGGGTCTCATAAGGGCAGAGTAGAGGGGTAAAATCACCTCCCTCGACCTGCTGGCCACACATCTCTTGACGCATCCCAGGATATGGTTGGCTTTCTGGGCCGCAGACGCACACTGTTGGCTCATATTGATCTTATCATCCACCAACACGCCCAAATCCTTCTCCCCAGAACTGCTCTCAATCTACTCATTTGCTCAGCCTGTATCTGTTCTTGGGATTGCCTCGACCCAGGTGCAGGACCTTACACTTGGCCTTGTTGAACTTCATGATGTTCGCCTGGGGCCACCTCTCAAGCCTGTCAAGGTCTCTCTGAATGGCATCCCTTCCCTCCAGCATGTTGACCGCACCACACAACTTTGTGTTGTCAGCAAACTTGCTGAGGGTGCACTCAATGCCACTGTCCATGTTGCCGACACAGATGTTAAATAGTATTGGTCCCAGTACTGATCACTGAGGCACACCATTTGTCACTGGTCTCCGCTCAGATATTGAACCATCGACTGCAACTCTTTGGGTGCGATCTTACAGCCAGTTCTTTACCCACTGAGTAGTCCATCCATCAAATCCATGTCTTTCCAACTTGGAGATCAGGATGTCATGTGGGACAGTGTCAAAGGCCTTACACAAGTCCAGGTAGATGACATCAGTTGTTCTTCCATTGTCCATTGATTCTG
This sequence comes from Trogon surrucura, assembly GCA_020746105.1. NCBI lineage: Eukaryota > Metazoa > Chordata > Aves > Trogoniformes > Trogonidae > Trogon > Trogon surrucura. Next base: position 18,745,945 of record CM036618.1, on the reverse strand, counting down.
TTAAGATAGTGATTGATTCAAAAGAAAAAAGGGAAACCACTGAACTGATTTATAATTTCCTTGACATTGTCAGAACAAAAATGCATGGAAATTATCTTTACAGCAGAAGAGGGAGGATAGATATACCCCAGATGGCAGAACATGGAGAGAGGACCAAGTGCAAAAAACAGTGAATTACATCAAGGACAAGGAGGATGATGTCACCGTGATAAAGGGGGAAAAAAAAAAAGTGTATAATTAAAAAGTTAGAACTTGATTTTTACTCAGGGTGACCTTTAAAAAGACTTGGAAGTATCCACAAAGATATAATGTAATAGTTGAGATTCTTCTGTTGGTAGAAAATGAGAGAAATCTTGAGGAGAGCTCCATCTGTGAGTCATCTGCAAAGAAACCATAGCTGGTTTTGCTGTATTAGTCAGAAACGTAGTATAAAAGGAAAAGAGAATGAGAAAAAAGAGTGAGTCTTCTTAAGGGATAGTCAACGAGAAGAAACTTTCAAAGGCAAGACTCGAGGAATTGCTGGAAATGTCAGAGGAAAAATCAACAGCTATTAACACCTCACAAGTCAGGGGGTGACAGTATTTTTAAGAAGAGCATAGCTGATCAAAGACATCTGACAAGATTGAGAGAACCAGGTCCTGAGTATGAGATTTGGCTAAGAAGGATGCATTTGAAATTTGACAAGAGTGATTTCAACTGAATGAAATTGGTCCATGCTGGGTTTGGGGAAGAAAACTGGAATGATGGGACACAGCATACACAGGAGTAAAGTGCAAAGTGGGGCCATAACTGAGAAAGGAAATGGGACCAGGGTGAATTGCTTTGAACGGGAGATTCAAACACAAGGTTCAGAAGAAGAATAAGAGAGGAGCCATCACTACCTTTGTTTCTTCAAGAGAAGACAGAAGGTTCTGTCCCTCTACTCCCATCTGGTCCCTTGCTACCAAATTTCTTTAGTAATAATCCCTATTTTGATAGCCATGCTACTTAATCACTTTAACAACATAGCAAAGGGACATCTTGGTATTCCACTGTCAAATTTTCAGACCCTTCCACGCAGAGATCTAGGCAGGGCAGTAAAGTACTTTTGCCCACAGACTGCCAGCTAGTACTCACTGATAGTTAAATATGACCCTCTTTTAGGGTTTATATAAATACAACCTGTCCCTGTCCTTCTTCAAGCCAGCAGTGTCGATTCCGGTCAGCAAGCTTCTGGCTCTCTAGCCACAGATGGTCTCTCTGGTAGCACGGCTACTGACTCTGATTTTTATTGATCAGCAGCAAACAAACCTCGCTGTGCACACAAGCTCAACAGCTGCTATTTCTTGAGCAGTTCATAATTCATGCTTTCTAACTTACTTTACCTATAGCATGCTAACAGATCTGCACTTAGCTTCCGTTGAAAGCAGAAGAGAGGGCAACAATACCAATGACACTGGAAACCATGAAAGGCAGACTTACATTATGTGAGTGGCAAGACAAAAGAGTCATGCTGAGATAAGATCAGGAGATGGTCAAAGCTGATGAATTCTGAAAAAGCCTCTTGTATGAAATGAGGGACCAAAAAGGGAACAACACTTGAAGACTGAGTCATGTGAATGGCCCTTTGGCAAGCCAGAGAGATGAACCAAAGCTGAGGGCTGAATGAAGGGTCGAATCAAGCAATACACGGCTAAGGCATTAGTATGAAAGCTAATGTCAGTGACAGTGCAGAGTAGAAGACTGCAAAGGAAAGAAGAACAAGCTCTCAAAATTAAGCTGGAGTGTAGATGGGTAGAATGAAGTAGAGAGCAAATGCAAACCAACATATTAAAGGAGTGGAAACCAGAGTCAGGCACAGAGAAGGGTGTAACGGAGAGAACTTGGTATAAATCTATTAATAATGTAAACCCTTCAGCACTGTATTTGAGATTTGGGGTTTGCATCCTACCACTACTAAGACATAGTACTTCGTATCTTCACACTTTATGCTATTTACATTATCTCAGTTCCACCTCCAGGATATCAAGAATTAACATAGCTTATTGTTTTCTGCCCTTCTACCATACACCAGCATGGTTGTAAACCCACTCCCTCTTTTTTGTTAGGCTCTTTGTCAAGCTTTTGCTTTGTTTTGTATAAAGACAATGAGTTTATTAAGTTTCTCTGTTCTTGTATTTGTTTCCATGTTACCTCTCTGATATCATTCTCTGTCCAGGGTTAACCTTCATTACCTTTAGTAGTGTCTGTTCTATCAAGTTAAGTCTGAATCTGTTCTAATTTAAGAGTGGCTGAAGATTATTACCGTTCCGATGGCTGCTCAGTGCCTTTTTTGAAATGAACTGTGGTCCCAGTCCATCTCCTGGTGGATGGCCCACATCTCCCAAGCACTGTTACAGCTGGCACTAATTGGCACTCTCGTTCCCAGCCTCAGTGGGCAGGTTAAGCACCAGACCGTACAATGAATTATTTTCCAACTCCTATGTGTGATCTACCTAGGTCAAAGTTGAAGCAGAATACAGAGGCTGGGAAGGAAATCTCGAGTAATTACTGCTTTTGCCATACCTTCTCTGTGACTCAGGTCACCAGGGCTTTTCAAATTTCATGATCTCTGAGATAAATATAAAACAAAGTCTCTTTATGAGATGTCCTTGAAAAATTATTTCTAGACCATTTTTATAACTTTGCAGTGACTGATAGTGATCCGAATGCTAACACAATAACAGGTTGGCAGAAACATTTTATTACCTTAATTGTGGATGAGAAGTAATTCTGCAAAAGGAAAGAAGGAACTTGTCATCCCACGCTTCAGTGGGATTCTCAGACATATTCGGATAGAAGCCGACTGCTATGAATGTCAGATGGTGGGTCCCCCAGGCTCCCTGGCAACCTGCATGCGACTAAGAAAGAGGCAACAGCTTGCTTCAAGTATCCTTCCTAGAGATGACATAGTTAGATAAACCCAACAGGGAGTATAGCACGTGGAGGGAGCAGTCTGGTAAGAGGAAACCATTCCCTGTGGGACTGGCTCCATATTGCCACATGAAATGTTCAAAACACTGCTAGCCAGGAAAGTTGAATTTATTGCTTAATGAGCAGAGGACCCGGAAAAGATCATTGACAACTGCAGTGTAAACACAGCCACTTAATAGGGTGTTACTGAATGCCAAGAGGAAATTAAAAAAATCTGTCCTACAAGCAGCAATTTCTACCATATAGAATATGATTGGAATAAATACAGAACACAGAAAGCAGCTGTAGAGAACAGATGAGATACTAGATATGGTGGAAAGAAGAACTTAAATCCAGAGGGCTTTTTTTTTTTTACTGCTTTGAGTATAAGTACCATGAAAAAGAAATGATGAAGTAAGACAAGTTAGCATAACAGCAGTAGAGTGACAGAGGTAACGCAAAATGACATTGTGACATTATTAAGAAGCTCAGCAACACACTCAACCTCCATCACAATGTCATCAGGACAGATGGCAACAATTGGCAAAGACAAGGCACAGCATGTCTGGAAAGCAATAAGAGCCTATAGAAGAAAAAAATAATGTGAGCAGCTATGGAAAAAAACAAGACAGTGCTTCAGATTTTTCTAGAGGTAAAGCAACAATTTACCCTCCACCCTATGAGCACTCTTCACAACTACCTGATGGCAAAGACGTAATTTCCCACTTTGTCAAAGCTTTGCAAAGAATCGGGACTTTTACAAAACTCATTACCATCATTCATTATTCTTGTTAGTACCTGCAAGACCTATTGTGAAGGATGGCATTGTGTAGGAACTTACCTAAATCAGAATTTAAAAATGGTCCCTGTGAAATGTGCTCACAGTCAAAAGGTGGCATGAAACGAAACGCTTGGGTGCAGATATGAGGATGTATAAGAGATATAATGAAAGAGGCTTATCTTTTAGGAATGTCGGCAAAAGTCATAGAGAAATGACAAAAAGTGGAAAGTAAAGCGATGGAGAATAAGGAAGTGTGGTTATTTGTTCATAAAGAACTCACTTTTAAAATTAATGGACAAAAGGACAGGACAGCCATGGCATGGGTGAAGGACATGAATGTAAGAAATAATGAATCATAGTATCATAGAATCATAGAACAGTTCAGGTTGGAAAAGACCCTTGGGATCATCAAGTCCAACCATTAACCCTACACTACAACCATGTCAGACAGGAAGTAGAAACTCTAGGAAAAAATTGTCACATATACAGATATACCTGTGGTATCTACTAACACAAGAGACGAGAAACATCTGAGGCAGGGAAAGCACTAAGTAAACAAATTGTTGAGTAACATACGAAACACCAGTGCAGTCAGAGCTGACGTAAGTCAAGCAGGACATGTGAATCTTGTTCTTCCTGCATCAGCAGTGTCTGCTGTGAAGTCCACTCAGTATCACTGAGCAATATCAGCAAAAGTTGAGCCTCCACATCTTGAGTTCCCACTGGAGGGAGCTTCTGGAAAAAAACATCATAGAAATCTTCAGCCATAGGGCAGTGGGTGCAATAGGCTTGAAGACAGAAATCTTTCAATAGCCAATAATTAGAATTACACATCTTTGGCAAGCCACCTTGTACTTGGGAAGGGCTATCCAATTTTATTTTTTTTTGCCTGGTATAAGTTCATATTGTTTATTCCTGCCTCTACATTTTTGCACAAAGACACATTTTGAACATGAGTTAAGGGAAATTTACAGAAAGGTAGAGAGCAGCAGTACATAAAATAGCAATGTGAGAAGCCGTATGTGGCACCAGGCCCTGCTGTTCAATTCCATGTGTGTTGGGTATTTGCTTGACCCTTCCCAGCTGTTGTGTACTTCCTGATCCCCTAGATGATGTGAGCCCCTTGCCTGATCAGCTTCCAGATGCTATACTGTTCCCAGTTCCTCCTGATCATAAGTCTCAACGCCAACTCAGTTCCAGCTGCCATAACTCTCATCCTTGCTCACCGAAGAGCTCCCTACCCAACAGTTCCCCCAAATGTCATAACCTGCCTGACCCTCCCCAGCTGTTGCAATCCTCCTGATCCCACACTGTAAAACCTCTTTGATTTGTCCCCTTCCCAGCTGCTCTGCCCATTACCACTGAAGGCTGTGGTCCAGATCCTGTCTCCTTGAAGTGTCCTACAAGTGTAAAAATTTGCAGTTGTATCTCACAGACTCTTTGGTGAAACAGTTTTCTTTACAGGGTATAACTTTTCAGCCACATTTCAGACAAACGTTCCTGCTGCAGTAGTTTTGCAGTAGTAAAAATCTCACTTCATGTAGATTTATCAACATCTGTAATATTATATAATTACATGCTCTTAATACATACTATATTGCAAAACACAATATCAATACTGTAACAATTGTATACTATATAACCAATATATAATATTAGTATTAGATTATATAGCATAAACAAAAAATAAATATAATAATAATATGCACAATACAATGCAATGAATATCTTAAAGATTTTTCTTTTTTGGCAAGACAGTGCACAGAAAACTGCAGCCTCTTTACTTAAGAGTTGACTCCAAAACATAGATGCAATTTAACTGCCCTCAGGCTTCTTTATCCCATTTTAACAGCATATTCTAAATCCTTCTTAACTTGTGACCACTTTGCATTGTAAAACCAGTGCAACAAATCACTTGCATAAAGAGAATCCAGAATTCCAGAGTTCAACACTGAGATTCAGATCTTTTTTCTGCATACAGAATATTATGAGTCAAGAAAAAAACCCAGTGATTTTTCAAAAAAAATATTAAATACATTAGGGGAACAAGCTCATTATTTACATGATCTAGATATCTCATGAATATATATAAAAATGTTCAATATTTTGGTACCATTTCACATAAATCAGTTTCTCCAGAACTGCTAAAGAACTCATTATACATCATTTGTTATAGTCTACTTTTAAAATGTTCAGTTGTTTATTTAGGAGAGGGAAAAAAACCAAAACAGGACGAAATGTGTGATTCAGATCACCACTCCTCTAACTCAATTAATCAATATTGGGTTTATGGAGGAAGTATCTACTCTTTCATATTACTCTAAATCAGCTATACCCAAAATAAATGAGCAGCCAACAAAATAAGTTTTCAGTAAAAGAATTTTTCAGTACTGGCGCTGCTCCACCTCTCTCCACAATTTCCCTATTGTCCTGCATACACTGTTAAAGGCAGTTTGATAGTTGTATTAGCTGTTCTACCATGTTTCCTCTCATTCCACATCCATCTTATGATCCTTAATCATATGCATTGGCTCGTACCACCTATAGCTGGTCCCCAGCTGGTTATGTGATCATTCACTACAGTGTATGACCCCCAGCAGCAGCTATAGGTATCAGGAATGCCTGTTTAGATAAAGAAATCGTGAATCAGTCCACAGTCTTGCAAACACACCCATGCCATCATCTAGACATTATATAGGACGGAGATTTGTCTACATGGAGTCAACTGAGAAACTGATGCCTGAAATCATTATCACTTTAGACAGCTCTAGACTTGAGGCACTTTTAGCTATGAAAACTGATTTTCTATGATATGGGGAAATAAAGTGTTTTGAAGGAATTTTTGTTTATTTCTTTTTTTTCTGAAAAACACGGATTTGCTAATAACTTTGCACAGCAGTCTCTATAAGTGGTAAAGGACCATATATGTCTTCTTTTAAAGAAGATTATGTAATCCAAAAATAATGTTGTTCTTTCTACATTCATGCCCCTCTCAGCATCCTGGGAAAAAAAAAACAACAACACAATAAGCTTACCTCAGAAGGATTCCATTTTATTTTAAAAATCTCTCCTAATTTCATATATTTCATAGATTCATAGAAACATAATCATAGAATCATCGAATCATAGAATCATAGAATAGTTTGAGTTGGAATGGGCCTTAAAGATCATCTAGTCCAAACCCCCTGTCATGGGCAGGGACACTTCCCACTAGACCAGGTTGCCCCAAGCCCCATCCAACGTGACCATAAACACTTCTAGGAATGAGGCATCCACAGCTTCTCTGGGCAACCTGTTCCAGTGTTTCACCACTCTCATAGGAAGGAACTTCTTCCTGACATCTAGTCTAAATCTACACTACTCTAGTTTAAAGCCATTGCTCCTCATTGTATCACTACACACCCCTGTAAACAGTCCCTCCCCATCTCTCCTGTAGGCCACCTTCAGGTGCTGGTAGGCCACTATGAGGTCTCCCGGAGCAATCAGAGTTGTTAATCGCATGAAAGACATTTCTGAAGTTTTTCCATTTCTGTTCAGCCATCAGTATGACAAAGATAAGAAAACAAAACAGGGAACTGGAAAACAAAAATGACAGTAAAACATTTTAAGAAGTCAGACACTGTTAGGTTCTCTACAAAATTGACTAATTACGTTGTTGCCCTATACTTCTGAATTTGTAGCAAAATACAAAAGAACTTGATCAAGGGGTTTTGTGTTTGTTTTTGTTGTTTTTTAACTAACATGCTGATCTAAACCAAATTATATTCATGATATAACACACTGAAAAACCTAATGAAGGCAGCAATGCCTTGGTGTCAATTTAGAAAGGCACTATGGGGAAATGTGAAAACCAACTAATATTTATTTAATGAGATTAATCTCTTTAAAGAGACTTTCAGCTACTTTTCATGTATGTCCAAATTCAAATGCAATGTGTGCTACCTTATTCTTAAATAAGGACAAGGGCTAGATATTAAATGGTTTAATTTCATTGGCTGCAGGGTAGCCTTTAACACCTTAATTTTCTCAGAAGTAAAAGACTGACAAAAACAGTGAAGAGAGGGCAAAAGGGTGAGTGAGAAGATGCAAAGAGAAGCTATAGATATTCCTCACACCTGGTAGGTTAAATGATTACCACAGATTTGACAGACTCTATTAGCAGCAGTTCTGTGGATGGCATTTTTACAGACATGGGAATCTGAGGAGAAGTGTCGTTCAAAAATTTAGAGCAGATGCAGAAAAATGAACTCTTGCATGGGAGTTAAGGTTAAGAAACCTCACATTATCCCTTAGTATTTCTGTGTGTATCTAAGAGAGAAAAAGAGAAATCTGAAGTAAATCATATCTCTGTGCCTCACTTTCCCATTCATAGAAGAGAAACAATGGGCTAATTTGTCTTCCTTTCATAACATGTATGATTCCTGATGCACAAATATTTGTCATCACCTTTCTAAGTTCATTTGTTCTGCATAAAACTGAAAACGATTGTTCATTTCCTTAACAGAGTGTGTTTCTGTGGCATTAAACACTCCATCCATTTTAATCTTAGTTCCTGTGTTTGAATTACTGCTGAATATTTCTCTTCTGGCAAAGTGCAACACCTTTAATTTCTGTCTTTTCCCAAGCCCTATGTGTAGACAAGTTACATTAAGTCCCCTGGGGTCAGAAGAGACCAGAAAGCCAGGCAGATTTGTTAGGCCCCAAGGCTTGGCCTCAGGCACAACTATGTACGGTCTGAGAACTTCATTCTCATTTTTATGTCTGTTATTTTTAATGGAAGTGATGCACATGCACTGAAAGGCCAGATATTTTGTTGTTCCTCCATTAAAGTATATCATAAATATGGAGCAAAATTATCCAACCAGACTAGAAAAATGTTTGTCCAGTGCATGTTTTGCAGAGGAGCAACTTGGGATCTAACTTTTGAAATAACATCTTAAACTGAAATATGTTTGATATACAGTTATAACACAAGCTTCTTCCAAAGCCCTAAGCAGTGACAGTGAACTATTCAGAGATAACCACAGGAGCCAGGTGATGACACGGTAGGTGTAGTTGGTGTTGGCACAGTGAAATTGTTCATCCCAAGAGAGCGAAGGAAGTACAGTTGTTTACATCTTGAGAGGAATCACTCTGAACTGGACTTAGCTCCCTTATGCTCAAGGATACATTGCCTGCAAAGGAGAGAGATAGTCTCCAGTTCTGTACATCCATGTGAGTCTACCTTAAGACAGCTGGTTTGCCACCAAAGTGGGGGGAATAAAACAAATTACTACAGGCTACCCAAAGTCACGTTCAAAACCTGATCCACAGTCCTTTAAAATCACCAGATTCCTTTTGAATCAAATCCCTGATGTCTCATCCTGTCTCCTGGTACAAATACCCATATTCTATTTCCGTAAACTTCAGTAAGAGGTCTAAGTTTATGTTTGAAAAATGTTCACAATAGGGATATTAGGAGTGTCAGTGGCTCAGTTCAAGTCACCCTTAACAGTTTATTCTGCTTTACACTCTCCTCTCCTCATTTTAAGGGAGCCCAGTTCCATACTCTCTTGCTCAGTCATGCAGACGTAGATGAGGAAGAGGAAGACAGGCAGACTAGAAGCACTGAGCAGTGACTCTCCTGTGCACATGCTGTGACTGAAATGGCCTGGGCTGGAGGGTGCTATTCCACAGCATAACTTAGTTTGTGGCAATTCGTTCCGGACTAAACTGGCCGTTTCTGATTCACAAGCCTGCCAGACAGCTCCATCTGTCTGAACTGCCTTATCATGACTAGGACAGTGACTGGCTCCACTGGTGAGTCACTAAAGATGGGACAAATGGGAGCTGATCAGGATGGCATCTCCACCGATGTGCGGGCTGCAGGCTTGGGTCAACAGCTATCAGCCAGCTGCCATATCACATGCACTTACAGCGAGCGATGAGAGGGAGAGAGAGCAGAGAGGGAGGGAGGGAGGGGGAAGGAAGCCTGTGGTTCGACTGAAAGACAACATTTTCTACAGGGTATAATTCCATTGGAAATATGATTCAGTGGTTTTATAAATTCTCGGATATCAAAATAATAAAAAAGAAATTATTGTCTCACTATTTCACTGACAAGATTTAAATAATTTAAGAGCACATGCAGAGACAATGAGGCAGACGACCCTGAACTTTGTGGCTTCACGAGAGTCTCATCAGTCTCTAATAAAGTATTGCAAAAGAACAGTTCAGCTTTTTCTAGTAGCTGGTCTATAGTGGTAAGTTACAAAAGTTATTTCTTTGCCCCTTCAGCACTCAGGAAGAAAGGTATTTACCAAGGAAGAGGACAATCAGATATGATTTTAGAAAGATTATTATTATTACTGTTGTTATTACTGTTCGTATTATTTAGATTTTGCCCCTGAAGTGAGCTCCCCCCAGCACATTTGGATGATTAGGCTACATTTGGCCTACACTCCACTGGCTAGAAAAGCCTTTCTCCTTTGTATATTCCGAACAAGTTTCATGAGAAGTATCTCAGAAACATCTGCCTTCATTATAATTATATTTCTATTTCAGCTGCACCAAGCTATTTACAGATGAGCCTGTTCATAAAGAGCTTTATAATTAAGCAAACAGAAATATCTTTTTATAGGATGCAGATCTAGGGGTGATAATCACACACAAAATACACAGCAACAGTTGCAAATAGAGTGTTTAATGCTAGTTATACAGTTAGTGATGTGCTCAATAAAGCCTGACATGTCTTTGTTTCTAAATGTAAGAAAATATGGTCTTTTCTACTCAACTGTGTAAACTGCCTTTTTGTATACAAAAGGCCATATATTTTAGGGGGTATTGCCTGAAAGCCATCAGGAAAACAAGTTCTCATGTCTCCAGTGCAACATGATTACGAGGCTCTTGGGTGGAAAAAGGAGCTGACAACATACACAGGAATTTCATAAGTGTGACCTGACACTGCTGCTGATGGACACCAAAAGACAGAGAAGTGATATAAGCAACTATTGGCAGAAGGAAAAAAGAAGATTACTATTTAGGGAAATTACTGTCTAAGATCTTTTCAGAGTGTATATGCTCCAGAAAACCAATCTTCTCTCTTCTGAACATCTTTGTCACTTCTCTAAAGTTTCCAAACTTGCTCTTTTGCAGCACTTCCTTAGAATTTTTATAACCGATTGTAGCCCATCAAGTGGGTTTGTAAACTAAACTGCTGTGCTACACCATATGAAACCCAAGTGTGAGAAACAT